>JARYGA010003811.1:0-30475 GCA_030545235.1 Helianthus tuberosus | reverse complement strand
GAACAGATTGCCAATAAGTTTTTAAATCTTAAAATGACTGGAATAGACTGCAGGGATTATACTACCATATTCTTCGAATATGCTAGGATAGTACCAACCTTAGCCTCACCAGAACCAGTATTGATCTCCCGTTACATCTGGGGATTAATCAGTGAAATCAGGCATGTAGTCAAGGCAGCTAGACCTCAAACTATAGAAGAAGCAGTAGAACTTGCTAACACTCTGACTGATAAATTAGTACGTACTCAAGAGGAAAACCAGAAAAAGAACCTAGCTTAAAAGCTTACCTAAGAATTTCGTTACGGTAATTCCTACCGAGGAAAAGGAACAGGTTCTTCCTCTTCACCCAACTACAAGTACTGCAAAAGGAAGCACTCAGGGAGATGCTCGATATACTTCAACTTTTGCAAAATATCTGGACATAAGGAAGAAGACTGTAGGAAGAAAGCTAGAAATAGGATATGCTACAATTATGGAGAAGCTGGTCATATCAAACCAAACTGTCCGAAACTAGCTCTAGCAACAACCAACAAAGCTAAGGCAACCGAAGGACCCAAGAAGAGTGCCAGAGCATTCGTTTTGACAGCTGAAGAAGCCAAGATGATTCCAGATGTGATTGCCGGTACGTTTCTAGTTAATGATGTTTATGCTAAAGTATTATTTGGCTCTGGTGCAAACCAAAGTTTTATCAATACTTCTTTCTGCAAACTTCTCAATCAACCATTAACTAAACTTCAACAAGACTGTCTGGTGGAGACGGAAAATGGAGATTCTATCAAGATAAGTGAAATCCTGCAGGAAGCAAGAATAGAAATTCTAAACCATAACTTTACAGCTAACCTTTTTTTCCAATGAATCTAGCCAAATTTGATGTCATGTTAGAAATGGATTGGTTGGTAGCCAAGCATGCCAGTATTTTATGTGATCAAAAGTCTGTGCAAGTAAGTACACCAAATGGTAAAAAGATCACAATTAAAGGAGACAAGCCAACCAGGTCAACAAAGTTCATCTTTGTGATGAAAGCTGCAAGTTATGCAAGGAAAGGAGGAATGGTGTATATGATTTCCATAATCATTAACACTAAAGGAAAAGAATTAAAAGATATTCCTGTAGTATCTAAATTCTCATACGTTTTTCCAGAAGAGTTACTTGGATTACCGCCAAATCGAGAGGTTGAATTTAGTATTCACCTAATACCCAGAACGGCACCAATTGCCAAAGCACCATATCGACTAGCACAGACGGAGATGCGGGAACTGAAGAAACAATCAGACGAACTACTTGAAAAAGGTTTTATACAACCTAGTTCATCTCCATGGGGAGCACCGGTGTTATTTGTCAAGAAGAAAGATAGATCAATGCGTATGTGCATTGATTACCGAGAATTGAATAAGGTTACGATTAAAAATCGGTATCCACTACCGAGAATCGATGACCTGTTCGATCAACTTCAAGGAGCTCGATTCTTTTCTAAGATAGATTTACGCTCAGGATATCATCAATTGAAAGTACAGGAAGAGGACATTCCTAAAACTGCTTTCAGAACAAGGTACGATCAATATGAATTTACAGTCATGCCATTTGGTTTAACCAATGCCCCAGCCGCATTTATGGACATGATGAACAGGATATGTAAACCATACCTGGATAAATTCATAATTGTCTTTATAGATAATTCTAATTTACTCTAAGAGTAAGGAAGATCATGTGGAACATTTGCATATCCTTCTGACATTGTTGAGAAAAGAAAAGCTTTATGCAAAATTCTCAAAATGCGAATTCTAGTTGCAAGAAGTGCAATTCCTTGGACATTTGGTTAATCATGAAGGAATTCATGTGGATCCCACAAAAATCGAGGTGATTACCAAATGGAAAGTCCCTAAGTCACCAACGAAAGTAAGAAGTTTTCTTGGATTAGCAGGATATTATAGACGTTTTATTCAAGATTTCTCTAGAATAGTCATTCCATTGACCAAACTAACTTGTAAATCAGTTAAGTTTGAATGGGGACCAAAACAGGAGGAAGCATTTAGGATTTTGAAACAAAAGGTTAACCAACGCACCCATACTCGCTTTTCCAGAAGGAACTGAAGACTTTGTAATCTATTGTGATGCGTCTAAGTTAGGATTTGGATGTGTGTTGATGCAACGTCAAAAGGTTATAGCTTATGCCTCTAGACAGCTTAAGAAACATGAAGAGAATTATACAACACATGATCTAGAGTTAGGAGCCGTAATTTTTGCCCTTAAGATTTGGAGACACTATCTTTACGGTAGTAAGTTCGTTGTGTTTACAGATCATAAGAGTTTAAGATATGTTTTTGGGAAAAAGGAATTAAATATGATGCAAAGACGTTGGATGGAAATTCTTAGTGATTATGATTGTGATATCCAGTATCATGCAGGAAAGGCTAATGTAGTAGCTGATGCTTTAAGTTGGAAGTATCATGAAAAGCCAAAACGAGTACGCTCTCTTAGAATAAATCTGCAGATAGATTTAAATGAGCAAATTAGAAAAATACAGAAAACAGCAATGAAGCTTAAGGAACCAAATTCTACACGAAACACATAAGTCTAAGTATACGATACATCCCGGTAGTGACAAAATGTATCAAGACTTAAGAAAGAATTTCTGGTGGATAGGAATGAAAAAGGATATAGCAAATTATGTTGCTAAATGTCTAACCTGCTCACAGGTTAAAGCTGAACATCAGAAACCTTCAGGATTATTGCAACAATTGGAAATGCCAATTTGGAAATGGGAATTGATAACAATGGACTTTGTTACCAAATTACCCAAGACACGTAAAAGTAATGATACAATCTGGGTGATTGTAGACAGGTTAACCAAATCTACTCACTTCTTACCTATGAAGGAAACTTTTAGTATGGAACAGTTAGCCAAGCTATATGTAAATGAAATACAATGGGTAATACATTGGGTTTTTTTTAAAGATATCACTTTTTATTATTTGGTATATAAAATTGCATTTATTCAATCCGTGTAATATGGTTTTTAAGTATATAGTTATTTATTATTATTTGGTATATAAAATTACATGTATTCTACCCGTACAATACACGAGATTCTTAAATATATATATATATAGTTAACTGCCATTTTCGTCCCTGTGGTTTGGTCACTTTGGCCATTTCAGTCCATTTTTCAAAAATGCGCCATTTTCCTCCCCGACGTTCTGGAAATGTGCCATTTCAGTCCAAAAATCATAACCCAGTTAAGTCGGTTAGTAAATAAGGACTGGTTGTGTAAATTTGTAACATAAAGGACTGATTGTGTAAATTTGTAACACCACCACCACTAGCCCTGCCACCACCACCACTCTGCTGCCACCACCACCACCACCACCGCCACCACCACCACTCCGCTGCCACCACCACCACCGCCACCACAGCCACCACCGCCACCACAGCCACTGCCACCACAGCCACTGCCACCACCACCACTCCGATCTGCCACCAACATCTCGGCGGTGAACGAGGGTTGTCGGAGAGGATGACGACGATGAACGGAGGTGAACAATGGTGGTGAACGATGACCGGAGTGAGGTTAGCTTTATCTCTGAACGATGACGACGATGAACCCATACTGCTACTGCAACCTCCTCACAAAATGCTTATAGTTAAACGTTCTAGGTTCAACTTTTAGAAGTTAAACTAGAGTCTTTTAAGTGTTACATCAGCTAATCACCATCCAAGCCATCAACAATTACAATTTTACCATCACGGTCAGCAGCTTTGATGCAGAAATCATAGAGGTCTTCAGAAACTGAGCTTCATCGATTCTTTTATTACGATACTTTTATTAAAGACTACTGTAATAATCTTATACATTGTTAAAACAACAATTTAAAACAGCTAAATACATTTATACAGCATTCAGCAACTTTTGACCCATTTGTACATTTTCTTTTAGGTGCATATTTTCAAGTTACACTTTTCACCCTTCAGAGATAAAAGGTTAGCCAAATGGCCAAATCAAACAATTCAAAAGTTAATATGCCAATACTGCAGTCGCTAACAAAAATGAATGCAGGGAACTTGATTTTTTGTTGGAGGAAAATCTTAAAAACAGATAAAGCTAAGTTCACTTGTCAAAGTTGGATTAAAATGAACGGAGGGTTGCCGCCACCGCACATTCTCGTTCATCGTTCATCACCGCACCATCACATTCTCGTTCATCACCGATTCACCGATTCACCATCACATTCTCGTTCCATCGTCATTACTCCGACACGCTCTTCATCATCGCACAATCCGAACACCGCAGTCACCTCCGACAACCATTAACACCACCGTCTCCTCACCGCTGCACCATCACCATAACCCACCACCACTTCACCGTAAACCACCGTTCACTTCTGTCATCACCTCCGTTCACCGCTGTAAAACCGACAACCTGCAACTCATCTTCATCAATCATCATCACAGTCGGAGAGAGAGAGAGATAACGACGAGAGAGAGAGAGAGAGAAGGAGGCGGGAGAGAGAACCGGCGACGGTGGGGGTGGTGGTATGAGATGTTGGTGGCAGATCGGAGTGGTGGTGGTGGCAGTGGCTGTGGTGGCTGTGGCTGTGGTGGCTGTGGTGGCGGTGGTGGCTGTGGTGGCGATGGTGGTGGTGGTGGCAGCGGAGTGGTGGTGGTGGCGGTGGTGGTGGTGGTGGTGGCAGCGGAGTGGTGGTGGTGGCAGGGCTAGTGGTGGTGGTGTTACAAATTTACACAATCAGTCCTTTATGTTACAAATTTACACAATCAGTCCTTATTTACTAACCGACTTAACTGGGTTATGATTTTTGGACTGAAATGGCACCTTTCCTGCACGTCGGGGAGGAAAATAGCGCATTTTTGAAAAATGGACTGAAATGGCCAAAGTGACCAAACCACAGGGACGAAAATGGCAGTTAACTCATATATATATATATATATATATATATATATATATATATATATATATATATATATATATATCATTTATACAACCGTGTAATAAACGAGATTTTTAAAAATAAATTTATTTTATTATTTAGTATATATAAAGTTATATTCATTCAACCCGTGTAATACACGGGGTTCTAACCTAGTTTTACATATACAAATTTAATTAACCATAGGCAAAAAAAAAAACATCTCAACAAAATGCTTGGCCCAAAAACAAAGAATGTATTTTTAGCCCATAACCAATCCGAATTAAAGGATTGCAAGAGTAGATGCTAGTGGTAAAAAAAAAAAAAAAAACAACCGGGTACGGTACCCGTCTAGAAAAAATTGAAACTGTATATTGGAATATTAGGGTATATAGTGTATCATGACCTTACGCGTAGGGTATGAATAGTGTAAATTTTTTAGTATAATATCAGTAACAAACCCCTTTTTTCTTTACCCGGTACAAAACCTAATATTAGATGTGGCAAGTGAACGTGAACAGTGAACTTGATGGGAAAACCCAAAACATTTGGGATAGGCAATGAGACACATATCCACGTATGAGATTAGTTTTATTTTTTTATAGGTTTTAGACAAGCATGGTATAATGTAATACTCCCAATCTCCCAAATTCGTTAATCCACATCAAAACTATATCTATCTATACTATATAATAAAAGAAACCATTTTTGGGACACTTGTCATTATATTAGGTCATGTATCTTATGGATAATTATTATTTAGTTTAATCTCTTCTAATTAATTATAGATAACCCTCCTATTAAATATTATTTAGTTTAATCTCTTATAGATAATTATTATTTAGTTTAATTTTAAGTTAATCTCTTCTAGAAAAAAATTCATAATTATTTATTAACTAAACGTATTTTTTAAATAAAATATCTAACCATAAATTTTAAAATTCGTTTGATGAAAAGGGAACACGCTCAAATATCTTATTTATTTATTATGGGGATTTTAATTATTGTCTATTAGTTTATTTTAAGAAATTTATACATAGTTAGGTTCAATATTTGTTTTGTCATATTATTATTATTAAATTAAATATATAACTTGATTGTTCGTCCTTAGGTTCTAAATTTGTTTGTCATATTATTATAACTAAATATATAACTTGATTGTTATTACTAACCACCTATAGTGTTCGTTTATTTTTTAAAAAATAGAGATTAAATTCAAAATTTTGATAAATCACAGGGATCATCTATATACTTTACTCAACATATTATTTTCATAATTTATTACTGTCTAACTTTAAATATATATATATATAAAACAAAATGTTACAATACGTCGCTAAAATCAAGCTAAAAATCTAATAATTATGTAAATATTTTTTGGATTCAAATTATTTTCGGTAATGTGCGAATTATAATTGTAACTTTTTATTTCTCATTAAATATAATGTAATACGTAAATACAATAATAAGTATTATATAATATAATATATTTATTTTTGTATCATTTTCAACAATTACATGTTTATTTGATGAATAGTAACATACATCATCTTTATATTAACTCATTTATGTCAATTTGGTATATAAACGTCTCCATCTTTGGTTTGCATTTACAAGAAATATTTATTATATGGCTCAGATTGTTCAACCCGTGTAACACACGGGGAACTAACCTAGTGTTAGTATATTATATAACCTTAAGAAAATAGTTGGTAACTACATTGAAATTGTTAAAAACTTGGAATTATAAAAATTATGAAAATTTAGCATCCTAAAAAGTAATATTTAATCACCAAAACCATAAATGGATATACCTGATGCCCGGGATATATCCACAAACATGTGAATACCATGGGATGGATTTCCGACGAGTATAATTAGTAGGGGTGGATTTATGTGACGGCCAGCACTAGCCCGGGCTACCTTTCAACTTTTTTTGCGAAGTGCAAATTTTTTTTTCTTTCTATTTTATGTATGGGATACCCCTGAGCAATTATTATGATAACCCTAGATCTCACTAAGCATAAAAGAAGAAAGAAAATAGAGAGATTTTATTGCTATATTTTTTTTTTCTCAAGAAAAGGTTTTCATAAACACCGTAAATGTTCATCTAGCTTTTATGGCTTCTATCGCATGGAGCACACATAATCTGTTTCACCATTTAATTTCCATCATAAATCATAAAGCAATGATAGGAGACTCAGGGAAACTTAGGTTGGATCCTTGAGTCAAACGGGTTTTACCGGTAACTTCACCGTCGTGCCTACGGGCGGGTGGGTTACCGGGTTTTCCCCGGAATTGGTGGTGGACTCGGGTTACTCTCAGAGTACTCCGTTTGTTCAGTGGGTGCCCCGAGAGTGCTCGGGATTGAGTTTGTTGGCCGTTCAAAAATTAAAAAAATAAATAAATCATAAAGCAATTATATTCTTTTTTTTTTTAAATTGTTACTATGACAAACAATTACGAACTAAATCTAAAAAGATGTGGATAAGAATATTAGTTTATTTGATTTTTTATTATAAATAATAATTATAGATATAAGTTATCTAATGATATATTTAGATAATCTATCTACTATAATAAAAGAAACCAATAAGTGACACGTGTCATTCTTAGAAGGCGTCTACATTTGTAATTTCCTGTCTTTTCATACTTATCTTATATCAATTAATTAAACAATAAATAATCAATTAATATTAAATATTATCTTACTTTGAATGTCGGATAGAATCATTCTATTTTTTCTAATAATATATTATCTTCAAATTTAAGTTATAAATTAAAGATATTTTTTAAATAATAACACAAAACAATAATCTTAAACTTAAAAAAAACAATAATACGCTCATATAAAAAATTTAAAGTACAAACAAAATATACAAAATAACTTATTAGACATTAGATCAAACTTAAAAAAAAACACTAATTATGAAGAGAAGCTAATAATATAATTCTGTTTTTGATTTTTCAAATTGGAGTTCTAATCAATTCGTATTAAACTTAACCAAGTTTGTGATTTGATTCGAATTAAACCGAACCAAATTTATGATTTTTTAAACGAATCCAATAGCATATTATTTACTATACAAAATTACATTTATTTAACCCGTGTAATGCATGGTGTTTTTAAAGATATAACTTTTTTATTATTTAGTATATATTCGCCCCGCTTGCGGTATACAAGGTTACAAAATTACATTTATTTAACCCGTGTATACACAGTGTTTTTAAACATATAATTTTTTTAGTGTATATAATTAGATTTATTCAACCCGTACAATACACGGATTTTTATTATTTGGTATATAAAATTACATTTATTCAGTACAATACATAGGGTTCTTAGAGATATAATTTTTTTATTATTTAATATATAAAATTATATTTGTTCAACTCGTGTAATAAACGAGATTTTTAAAGAATAACTGTTTTAATTTAGTATATAAAATTACATTTATTCAACTCGTGTATTACACGGGGTTCTAACCTAGTTTTTATATAAACGTTTTGTTAGTTTTTGTGTCGTTGTTTTGTTAAATTTTGTGTTGTGTGTACAAGGTTTTTAGAACAGTATTTTGAAAATCTCAAACTAAGTATAGTGACTTCATCAAATTCGTTAAATTACAATAAAAATAACAATAAAAGAAGTTGATAGGAAATTGAATTATCTAAAGATGAAATTGTTGGTGACTAAATGTTGTGTAAATGAATCAATGTTTATACGACTAACATATGAGAGGAGGTAAAAAATTCTATTTATGGCTACCAACTCCGTCAGTGGAGAAGATGTTGGATTTGCAAAATTAAATGGAATATGTGACCTTACTGGTCTAATGGTGAAATTCCTAACTCCGTCAGTGGAGAAGATGTTGGATTTGCAAAATTAAATGGAATATGTGACCTTACTGGTATAATGGTGAAAAGTAGAAAATATTATTCTTTTCTTTTGGTTTATCGTATATTGAAGCGAATGTTGGATTATTATCGTGTTTTTTTTTTTTTTCATTTACATTGTATGATGAATTTACGGTAAAAAAAATTGGGACACCCTTAAATTTTTCTTCTAGATCTGTTTCTGATAATTAAGGTATGGGACTGAACAACCTCCCTTTTAGTTATATTTTTTTGAATAAATTATATTATTAGCAATGTTGTAAGAATCGCTACGCGCTAGTCGACCGGTGAGGTATGGACTAGCGATTAATCAAGATTAATAGAAATTAATCGGATTGGGATTTTTGTATGTAATCTTCAGTTTTTTATATATACACATTTTTATGTGTATATTTTTAGCAAGACAAGTTTTAACCCCTCATCGACCATTTTTTTAAGGAAACAAGATTAATTACTGAAATTTAGAATGTTTGACTAGAAAATGACTGGAATTTGGCCAGAATTTGTCCGAAACCGCCCATATTTAGCCGATTAGGACTGCCTAGGGTCGTCATTAATCTTCTAGCGATTAATTGGCCGATTAGAGGGAAATTACTCGATGAACCTCTGACTAGCGATTAATCAGATGCTAGTCTTGATTTTTTACAATCATGATTATTAGTATAGATTTGAAGCTTTAGTTATAGAATGACTTCGCCACTAATTGTACATTATATTATTAATAACACAACCTTATGAACAATAGAGGGATATTTTAGGGATTTCATTGTAGAATACGTGCCCTTTTCCTATGTGATATACGTGGCTGTCTTCTCAAATCCTCAACGGCTTCCCCATTTTCGATTTGATATACGTGACTGTTTTCTCAAATTTCTACCATCACCACATAAAGAGGTTATCTGTCACACCCCAACCGATGGCGGAAATATTGGAGTGATACGAAAACATGATTGTTCATTGTATCATAACACTAAATTGTGACAATATATAATTAATCAAAATTTCATAACTTACTAAATGTCATACATCGTTCAATAAAAACAAAACATGACCCAATTGTAGCAAACAAGAACATAAAATATAAATAATTGTTTATAATTTAGGCGTGTATCTAAGTCCACCGACCCTAATTGTGTTTCTTCATCTCATCGTCTATCAACCTGCAACATGTATTAAAATAATGATCAACAAATATGTTGGCGAATATACAAGTTTGAATATATAGCATAATATGAAAATGTTTTTATTGTACTCATATCCAACATGATAAATGTATACAAGTTACTAACATGTTGTACGGTACGGGTGTAAGCTATATGTCAAACCAGAGTTTAACGCAATCGTGGTTACCCAACATCGTCGAAACGAAGAGGGTGTAATGTGTTTTACTTAACAATACATCAAGAATACGGGTGAGGTGTTAATCCTATAGCGCTATAATTGTTAAGGTAGGCTTGCAAAGTTAATGAGCATATAGACAAATTGTAAACAAAGCATATGAGTTTAACAAGTATAACAAGTTTCATGTTTAATTGTGGATAGAGTGTGATTGAATAAACATGTTTAATAGTGTTGCGTGTTTTTGTATACATGTACATGTTGCACCCAAAGTGTATAAAATGAAAAAGGGATTGAGTATACTCACAGTTTTGCGTAGAGTTCCATGAAAACCGAGAGTTGGGTTGATGAAGTTTGGAACACCGAAATCACCCTGAAATGGGTAAACTGAAGTGTAAGTATTCTGATGTGGATGAGGTTCGGATCAGATTGTACAATACAAGAAAAATACGAAACAAAACGGTTAACAGAACCTTCCGGACGAAAGGGCCTTTCGCGTGAAAGGGGCAATGGCCTTTCGTGCGAATGGGTCTTTCGAGCGACTGGTCTGTTTTAAAGCGCGTAAAACTTGATCGTAACTGATTTAAACATAAACAGTACAGTAGTTGTTGAACAAATAAAAAACAGAAAGTAGAATGGCCAAACAACCAAGTGAGGACAACCCAGGTGTGCCTACACGACATGGAAAGAGTGAACTAAGTGTCGGAGACTGGACGGGGTTAACTCACTTTATGACTAGAAAACTGTTTGGGGTTCATCATTGATGAACTATTATAAAACAGAAGTGAAATCGAAAATGAAATAAATGAAAGTTGTCCCTTTCGTGTGAAAGGGGACACCCTGTCGCGTGAAAGGGGTCTTTTCTCGGACGACTGGGGACTGTTTTGTCGAAAAACATACGTTAGATCTGTCCAAAACAGATCAATACTTGGTGGAAATTAACCCTAATGCAAACCCTTAACTATGAAACGAGTTGAGGGTCTGATGGATTCCAGATTTCATCAAGATCGTACAGAAATTGAAATGAAAGTTATGAACAAGTTGTAAAAATGATAAAGTTTATAAATCTTGATTTGAATCTCATATGGTAATGCTCCAACATTAGTTTGCCCAAGCAAACTTGTGGAAACCATCTCGGAGATATGTTTAAATCAAGAGTGTTTCAAGAATTGTGTTGCAACCCTCGATCCCTACCCCGGGAGCGGGAGCCGCGAACCAGTTTAGTGGTATCGGCGTTTATTAATTTGGCAGCGGAAATGAGACATCAGGATCGTAGTTAGGAAATAATTTCAGAGTTCAAAACACCAAACTTTTATAATAAACAAATGGGATAAAACCCATTTTTTATTCGTAATACATTTATAGGGATAAACCCTAGTTGCTGAAAACATAAACTTTTATTTAAGTAACTTTTATAGCCACTTGTCTTTAAGCCTTCAGTGCTCCATAGCTGGCTTCTTATAGCTTCACATTAAGTTACCTTAAACGCATTTTAAAAATATTTTATCAGCAAGAAATACTAGCGAGTGCATCCCAGTTTAATCAAAACTTGCTTTTATAACTTTACAATATTGAGAGCGATTACAATGTTTATATCTACCAAGTTACTCATTCAGTATTTGTCATGTTGGTAGTTCCATGACTGTGGTCATATTACTTATTGGCTAACTCTTTGTCCAATAGTAACGCTTTACTAGTACTGTATACAAAACCCCACATACCGGCAGCGATTGTAGAATACAAAGACTCAATCACTGTAATTATAATTGAAAATCATTTAGGTTTTATAAAACAGTTTGGTAGAAAAAGAAAATGACTCACTTTGTAGACTTAGATATTTCTATAGCTTCTCCTGATTATTTTCTATTAAAAACATACAATGCACACGTGTTAGTAAGATAACCCAAATCACATTAGCCATATAACACGAGACAGAACCCCAACGAACTTAGTCAGGCAGAGCCTCGACATGCATTACGGGGCCCTGGATCAATCGGGTAGGGTAACAAATTAGTGATCGGGGTTAAAATACTTACAATGAGGTAGAGCTTCGTGTTTTAGGTGTATAATACCGAGCTACTACTTTGCTATAATATAGACTGAGAGAGAATGAGAATTGAACGACTTGAGACTGAAAGTCTCAATTTATAGGCTGATCCGGCATCCGCTCGCGCCCCGCGACCCACTGGCCTGGTCCAATCGCGCCCCGCGAGAGACCCCCTAGCTACGGCTAGGGTGGCCTTCTCACCACCTAGACTCGACACATACCAGGACACGTGGCACAAGGAGAATCCGGCCAACAATGGCTTGTAGCGACCCGCGATCCACCCCCTGACTCGGTCGCGGCTCGCGAGGCACACAAAAACATTATTTTATTTAATTTTTATTAAAATTAGGGTTAAATGGGTTCGGTTACGTGTATACGGGTATAATTAGGGTGTTTTTCGAGGGTTGTTATATCCTCCCCACCTTGATTTAAATCTCGTCCTCGAGATTCAGTAGAACAGGTGTGGATATTTCTTTTGCATTTCTGACTCTAGTTCCCATGTGTATTCTGGTCCTCTCTTTGAATCCCATTTTACTTTGACTAGAACTAATCTCTTGTGTTTGAGATTCTTGATTTTCCTATCTTCTAGTTGAACAGGTTTCTCTACAAACTTAAGCTTCTCATTTACCTCTATGTCCTGAAGAGGTATTACCAATGATTCGCCTGCTAAGCATTTCTTGAGGTTACATACATGAAATACATCATGTATTCCTGTCATTTCCTCTGGCAATTGTAGTTGATAAGCTACGGATCCTATTCTTTTGATAATCTTATAAGGTCCAACATACCTTGGGCTTAGCTTTCCTCTTTTAACGAATCTGACAACTCCTTTCCATGGAGAAACTTTTAATAATCCAACTTGAAAATTCTAACGGTTTTCGTCTTTTATCTGCATAACTCTTTTGATGATCTCGTGCTGCTTTTAGTCTTTTCTTGATTTGAATAATTTTGTCCGTTGTTTCTTGCACAATCTCAGGTCCAGATAATTGCTTTTCTCCAATCTTTGCCCAACAGACTGGAGTTTGGCATTTTCGTCCATAAACGGCTTCAAATGGTGCAGCATTGATGCTGGTATGATAGCTATTGTTGTAAGAAAATTCTATGAAAGGTAAGTGATCGTCCCAATTTCCTCCAAAGTCAATTACACAGGCTCTAAGCATATCTTCCATTGTCTGAATTATCCTTTTGCTTTGTCCATCCGTTTGAGGATGATAAGCTGTGCTTAGATTTAACCTGGTTCCCATTGCTTTTTTGAAACTTGTCCAAAAATGAGAAGTAAAATGGATTTCATATATTAAATAATAAAAAATTATATTCATCTCATAAATTGTTTATCACCTCAGTATGCATACGAAAATATATATTGGGTTAATTTTAATTAAATATTAAAAAAAATATAAAGATTGAAAGTTGAAGATTGATGATACCAAGACGTGTATTTAAGTTTTGAATTAATATTTATGGGCTTAGTTTAATTGTTCTCTTATAGGCTTAGGATTTATCCATTAGTAATGTGATCGTATTTACTAAGCTTTATTGATTATATTCTATTTAATTAATATATTGTTCATACTAATACTAACTAGTGATATTTCCCCGCGCTTCGTCGCGAGATTTCGATCGGTAACTGTTCAGTTAGTTACGGTATCGGCGCTCGCTATAGTTTACATCGATAGAAAACAATAAAAACGAATATCGGTACTGATGTTTTTCAGTTGTAATCGATTTAGTTGGTTTGGATTCTATGCTTATTTCTTCAACACTGTCATATAAACTTTATTGAAAACGGCTATTGTGACACTATCGTACCAAACCAAATCGACACCAACTGAGTTGTTCGGTACCATTATTTATTTTTATTTTTGATTTTGCTTTCGATAAACTAAGATCGTATCCCTACCATACCGAACCGAACAACATCGGTACATATATGTATTATCTTTTATGATTTTTTGTTTGATAACATATATCATGCTGCTACCCTAGTGAACCAACCCAAAGCGAACGAACAACATCGGTTCGGTACCGATATTTATTTTTACTGACTTTTCTTTCAAAAACTGACATCGCATGGCTTGCGTACCATACCAAACAACATCTGTACCGATACCTGTATTCATTTTATGGTTTTCGGTTTCAATTTTTTCATTTATACAACTCTGTCTGTGACGATAACTAAATATTTGTACTGGTACCGTGACAATTTGAACTGACCGATATCGTTCGAACAACATCGGTGTCGGTACATGTGTTTGTTTTTATCGTACTGGTACTGTAATGAACCAAACCGATATCAAATTGATAGTTAAATAAAATACTACTAACTAAAAATAAATAAAACAAATACTAAGAATTATTATTTACACTAAAAAATTAAATTAAAGAATAATAAATAAAATATTACAAAAATCAAATACTTCAATTACTATTCATGAGAACTATGTATTAATATGTATAATTGTAATTCAGATAAAAATTAACAAATATTTGATATGAACTTTAATTTAAAAATTTGGTATTGTTTCCGAAACGATATTTAAATTCTGATACGATGAAGCTATATAAGTATATAAGATGTCTTATAGTAGTTACTATAGTTAATTATGACTTACGTATAAACAAATATCAATTATAATCCTCAACGTTTGTATGCAATTTCAATTTCAAGATCATGTTCCGTATATTTATAACTTTCTCGACATCTATAATAAGCTAATTAGTATGGAAATTAATTATATAACTTTTCAATTTATGAAATTATTTTCATTAGATGTATTGATAAGTAAGTAATTGAAAATTTGAAAAGCTGTTACTAATTTGTAAATTAATGATTTTAGGATTAACTTTTTTTAGGGTAAATTGCATTTTTTGTCCTTTATGTTTGTACTGGATTGCAACGGATAGCCTTTAACTTCAATAATTACAGTCACAATCCTTTGTACGTCCTTTAGCACTAACCTGGTTAAATTTTTTTATTAAGTTTATTTACTTAAGGGTATTATGGTCAATTCATACTTTTATTTAAATGTTTAATAAATAAAACAAAAAAAAAAGCATTTAGACATCATTTTCCCCAATTTCCTAACCCTAAAACCCTAACCACCACATCTTGCCACCACCACCACCTCATCCCGCCACCACCACCACCTCATCCCCCCTCTCTCTCTATGTATCAACGTAATTCATAAACATAACAAGTAACACTAACTATAAACATAATAAGTAAGACAGATAGACAGACTAACCAACCTGTATGGACTAAGAATAGCAGTAGAAACCCCAAGTTTTCTAGTCAAGGGTCTATTCCTGTGGTCATTAAACATCGGCGAGGGGTTCTCACACTCATACCCCCTTTTCCAGGCCACACCGCATTCCCTAACCCATAAGTCCCATTCGTCACAAACAACGGGTTCACCGTATCCTTTTCCTCAGACACCATTGGATTAATTAACCCAACATCTTCTTCTTCAAATTTTCATGAAAAGGTTCTTTACACCCCGCACAAACCCCGGTTCCATTCGAACAGTAATCCAGGTAACAATCATCACATATTTTAAACCACATTCGCACTGGGATTTCGACGATTTGTCGAGTAGTTTCTCGTCGCAGTCGTCTACTTGACAGAGCATTTTCGACTTGGGTACTACCATTTCTTTGACTGATTTCATTCGTTTTGCGTGAGCTTGGGTTTCTGAGTTGAACCCGCCCGGGAACACGGTGTCTTTTATCCGGTTCTCTGTCACACTCTGACTTTTGCGAAAGCGTGATTATGTGTGAATTGCTTAATATCATTGCATTCAACCATAACAAACAACTATATGATAAAACCAAGATGTTCATCCATAGATAGTTTAAAAAAAAACATTACAACAACGTCGTCTAAAAATTCAAACACGAACTTCATGTTCAAAATACAATACCGACAAGTTTTAAGTTCCATAAGTACTTCACAGAAGATATTAATGAAAACGAGGCTTTGGAATATGTATCCTATCTAGGATAGGATACACACTCCAACCCATTCGACACCGGATGACATCTTTTATTCCAAACAACACTTGAAAACTTCAACGCCCGCCAGATCCATACTTAGTTTCTTGAAATACATATAGTTTGAAAACATCAACAAAAGTTGAGCGAGTTCATGTGTTTAGTGTGTGAGCTCGAATAAACTTTGTAATCATTATAAGTATGTATTTGTAAACCCTGGTATGAAAGCAAACAAGGAAAACAGATCATTAATGGTTTGCAAGGCCATTAATATGTGTGACGTGATGCAGGAAGGCTCAATCCTAGCAGATTTTGCACCGGGCTTCAGTTTGAAGACATAGTCACCTCATGGGCCAAACCCCGGTCCACATGGGTGTGGGCTCGCTACACCCAAATAGATCTATCACTCATGTCCCTCGGTCCTACAACGAGGATTAATGGTCTTAAGCGTTGTACCCACCACTCACATGATCTAGCAGTACCTTTCCTTAGCTAACCATACCATGTATAAACGTTTGTAAACAATTCATAACATATACTTCACCCCCGAAGTTATAAAACCGAAAACAGTTAAAAGAAAAGGGGGACATGAACTCACTGTTTTGCGTTCTTCAAATCAACCCAACGTAACTCACAGTTGTTACTTGTTCACACGACTTCCTACAAACGTACTACAGTCTATTAGACGAGCGGGTCGTGCCTTGACTTAGTCTTATTTAGTGCCATTGAGTTACTTTTCATTGTATCCTTAATATTATTCCAAGTTATATAATTATTTGTTAAAATAATAAATATTATAACTTAAATTATATTTATTTCATTTTGGAATAATTGTTAAAATAATATATTTTAATCTTGACACACTTATGTATTTGTACATGTATAACTTCCCAAGGATGGGAGTATGCATATTTGTATTCGTATTCTTATCCTTGTATATTTTTGCCAAGTATCGGTGGCGTCTTCCGGTGTATTTATACGTACGAGAATACGTATCCTTATTGTGTTTATTAAGTATCGCGTACTTAATTTTTGTATTAACTTTTGCGGAATAATATTTCAAATAAAAATACATCAATATATATATATATATATATATTCCCAATATATATGATTTTAAGAAATATTACATAGAAAAATTACTTATAATTTTTCCTTGACAAAAATATTTGCATTTTCGTATACGTCTCAAAAATGATATATTTTCAAGTCTAACTTAGAAAATATATATAAACTTATTTTTCACCTAAAAATAACGTATTTCATGTTTATTCAAGAAAATATATATTTTCTCCCAAAAATAATATATCTTCTAATAATTTCAAGAAAAATATATATGTTTTCTTTTCCAAAAGTAATATATTTTCTCCTTGACAAAAATATGACATATTTTTGTAGTAATTATGAAAATCACATTTTTATTCTCTTGGTGTCCAAAATACCAATTACCAAAATATAATTGTGAATTAATTTTCCGGAATATTTTGTAAGTTATATTCCTTGTTCGGTTTGTCCAATATTTTGGGTATAATTTATATATTCATTCTCTTGGAATTTTTGGTAACATCTTGGATTGTAATTTCTTGGTATTTTATGAGTTATATTATTTCAAGTTCTAAAATAATATAACTAATACACATAGTATACAAATAATCACACACATGTGACATCTAAATATATATTTACTAAATACATATTTAGTCACTTTTATTTACAAAAACCAACCTCCAATACTTATAGTTTTTGTAACAAAAATTATGGCAAACTTTATATAAAAATTCATGGTTTAAAATATCCTTGTAAATATCTGTTTAAAAATATTTTTCTAAGTGTTAAATTTCTAGAAAAATTTTGCCATAGTTTCCCCTTAAAAATGAAGGTTTCCATGCTTTCAAAGCATATCATTTTATTTTGTAAATCACCACAATCAACAATAAATTAACCAATACTTATCAATTTGCCAAAATCATGCATAAATTACTACTTCATGAACTTGAAAGTTTACAAAAATTTGTAGTAACTTACTAGTGTGTTTAGTGGGCTTAGATACCCTTTAAAGTGTGGTTGTTTATTTAAAAACTTCATTTTTTAAGAAATTAGTTCTTACAACTTGTAAATCATTTTTCTAAAAATGTTTCTTCTTGAGTTTTTCTTGTTAATTATATGTTTCTACACTTGTTTAACCACTAAAAATATGGTTAATTTCTTTAAGAACCAAGCTTAGGTAAACCTTGTATTTTTAACTTGGTTTCTTGAAAAATTATTCTTGAAATCATAGATCTATAAGACTTTACACTCACTTTGATCATCACTATACAAGAAAAACATTTTACACTTCAAGTTCATGATTTACATATGGATGATTACTTTGATCTTAACATAATCATCCTCTCATCTTGCTAGATTATGTCTTTAATCACTATCTAGCAAGATCACATGATGTTTAACATCATAATCATGAGCAATCAACAATCAAATATCATAACAACACTTAAACATTATGTATTCTTATGATTTTAGTCTTATGTTATAGTTTCATGTTCAAGATTCATAGTGTTCTTCATGATTAACAACTTGTATCATTCTTTAACCACTTAAACAAGATGTAAAATGAAGTGTAGAGTGTTCTTACTACTAGCTCAAGGCTAGGGATGATCACTAGATGAAAATGAAGTGGATAAAAGCTTGTGTGAGAGGTCCTTTAGCTTCCAAGAGTTCCAAGCTTCCTTATACACCTTCTAGCACCCTTGTATATGAGTGGATTGTGTGAGAAATGAAAGATGATGATGGATGTGTGGTGGGGTGTGTTCGGCCGTAAGCAAGAGGAAGGGAAGAAGAGAGCTCCAAGTGTTGTGGTGTTGATGAAATGAAATGGTTATGATCTTTGGTTATTCTTATAACACACCAATCTCACATTTTCCATTGGTTTTTATGTCTTTAAAGGTTATAACAAGATCCAATAAACAATCCAAATAAAATCTATGGTGGGCCACCCTTGTTGGGGCCGTAGGTGAGGGGGGGGGGGGGGTCTTAGGCTAGGTTGTAACTTAATAGTTAGATTATGGTTAGATTTCAAGTGTTTAGTTAGGTTATTTAGTTACTAGATGTTATGTAGTGTGTTATGATGTTCGGGGACCATAACTAGCTTGATAATGTTAAAACAATGCTTCTAGCGAAAATTTGGTGTTTCGGGTAATGTCCGGTTGTTCGGTTGGTTACCGGTTCGTTAAGGTGCTAAACTATGCAGTTTAGTGTGCTTTATGTTCCCTTTTGTAACAGTTTTGGTTCCCGATACTTAGGAAAGTATTATGGACCATTTAACCATGTTTCTGCATGATATTAGAGTGTTTAAATGCTGAATTTTGCTGATTTCTACAGAATTCTGCAGTTTGTGTGAGTTTTAGGCCCTTTCCGGCACTTGAACTATCTCTAGGAAGGCAGTTTTGTGATCCTTACTTTCCTACACACTATACTAGTGTAATACTTGGTTTCTGGCTCATTCTGTATCTCAATACCATGTCTGTCTATGTACTGAACTCCGTCAGCATTTTTCTAATTTGTCTGATAACTGTGCTAACTGTGTTTCGTTCATCATTTGGATCAATAAAGTTTGCATGCAATAATGGTATGTCATTTGCAATATATGATGCACATGTGTGTATGATAACAATAATCAGAACGCAATTCAAGTCATCAATTGTAAATCAGCACAGTCATTAAGCATTAATCATTGTCTAATAATTGTACGGATGCATGCAAATTTAGCAATTGTCACATTCTCCCCCTGTTAAGAAAATTTCGTCCTCGAAATTTAAACTACATTAACTCCTTAGGGTTACGTTATGCGTGTATGGGTATGAATAATACCAAAGTGATTAACCACGAAACCGAAACAAGACTTATTCGAATCAGGTGAATCCAGGGACATATTACAACAATAGGAATCCAGCGGTTAAAAGGTATGTGTTTCAGAGTTTAATGTCAAAGGATACGAGGCGTATAGATGTATAATCTAGTGTAACTTAGTTAACAGGGGTTCAACAAAAGAGGAGTTTCGACCGATAGAATTCCAAACGATCGTTCACATTATGCAAATAAGTTCTAGAAACAATAACATCCGCTAGATGAACTCAGAATCAGCAAGCCCAAATGTAATAGAGACATGAAAATAATCCGTCAACTTTCGAACAAATAAATGAATAAAATTAGTGTGTTGACATTATTGAATTGCGAGAATACACGAAATGAAATACAACTGAATCTGGTGTATCATTGTCTTAATACATAGTTGCATTAAGAGTGTTTAAATGACGAGTCAAAAGTAAAATACACGTAGTTTTGTATGAAATGGTGAACCATGGTTAGCACAAGCTACAAGTTTATACCGATACCACAAGGTGTCGTAGTGAACAACATAATTCAATAATAGCGGTGACCAAACAAGCTCACCGTGTTTGAAATCAAATGAAAGCGCACTGAAACCAATCTGAAGATTTGATTTAAGCAATGTCATAGGGTTTTCAATTGAATATGGAACATGAAAGAATTACTGTTTTCGGTCGAGGATAACAAAGCAATAAATACTACAAGGCATTCGATCGGTAATGAAAGAACCGTTAAGGGGTACACTGTAATATAAAAATAAATTTATGTACCATTGTCTTAACACACGATTGTGTTAAAACTACTTTAATCATGATAAATCAGAACGAATTTAAAGCAAGCCAATGAATAAATAATTAAATCCATGCATGAGATACGTAAACGAGATTAGCGCAGGCTTCAAATTAACGAGACACCACCACAAGGTATTGGAACCAACAGACGACTTAATGGAGTCGTAAACCAAACAAGTCTACTACGACTCGGGATAAAGGAAATATTTGCAAAGATGAATTTGAATATGATGCTCTCAATAAATCATATGGTATCTTGAATTGAATATGCGAAGTGGACAAGTTCAAGCAATTGAACTTGGTTTCAGCGCAATTTGACAATAAATACAAAGATGAACCATGTATGTAACTCGAAGGAAAAGAAATCTCAAGAAGGTTTTGTTGACTTAATAAGGGGTCGATACTTACAATAATGCATATTATCCGAGACAAAAGACAGTAACTGGATACAGCGAAATGATATTTGTAACTTTGATGAAAACGATCATTAGAAGGGAAGCCACATGCGTAACAAACGATTGCATGTGTATCATATGAAATGATCAAGTACTGAGGCAAATGAGTGTTTGCTCTAGTGAAGAAAATTGTCGTGATGCAACTACCATTAAAAGGAGTAGAGATGCAAAAATCTACTCGCTAGAAGCAAAAGTGGAAATTTCAATATAAGAATTTCGAGTACTTCACCTGTTCGGTTAACTAAAATAGCATGCATGACAGAATAATGGTGTTTGCTCAAGTTAATGGACGTGGTTCCTAAGTGATAACCTTTATGAGTTTTGACATAAGTTCCCGAAGGTTCTAAGTGCATGTCTCCTAGATCCTCCAAGTTTTGTATTTTGTGCATAACTGTTTTGTGTGCCGTGCAGAAAACACAATATTAGTGTATGTTTAGAATAAATTGTTGACTCACTGTTCTTCGGTATACTTTCTTCTTGAATCCGCAGCTGGCGATAACCTGATCAAGATCGGTCTTGGAGTAATAACTTGATCCTTGAAGTTGGTCGAACAAATCATCAATCCTCGGCAAAGGATACCGATTCTTGATGGTTAGCTTGTTTAGTTCCCGGTAGTCAATGCACATACGAAAACTACCGTCCTTCTTCTTGACAAACAGCACTGGAGCTCCCCAAGGCTAGAAGTTCGGCCTTATAAGTCCTTTGTCCAGTAGCTCCTGAAGCTGCGTTGACAACTGTTGCATCTCTGAAGGCGCAAGTCGATTAAGGTGCCTTTGCTACAAGCGCGGCGCCTGGAACCAAGTCAATATGGAATTCGACTTGTCGTTAGGGCGGTAATCCTGGCAAGTCTTCGGGGAAGACATCAGGATATTCCCTTACCACATGGATATCTTTGAGCTTCGGTTCTTCGGCTTCTTTGTCCACGACATAAGCTAAGAAGGCAACACATCCATCACACAACAACTTTCGTGCCTTCAAACAGCTAATAATCCGTAGAGGCGTATCCTGCTTCTCCCCATGAATCACGATCGTCTCTTCATTCTCCATCAGGATGCGGATAATCTTCTCATGGCATACAATCTCCGCTTGATTACTCAACAACCAATCCATCCCAATTATGACGTCGAAGCTTCCCAACTCAACTGGCAGAAGATCTAACAAAAACTCACGCTCTCCAAGCTCTATAACACAGCTTCTAATCACTTCATTAGCTTCTACTAGCTTCCCATTAGCTAGTTCTATCGAGTACGAGATGTCTAACTTACTTGCTGCTAAACCAAGTATATTCTTAAACTCTAGGGATACGAAGATATAGCCGGCATCGGTATCAAATAGCACAGATGCAAAGCGTTGATTAATAGGGAACGTACCAGTAACCATGTCGGGATCCTGGCGTGCTTTACGAGCTTCGATTGTGAAGACCCTTCCACGCTTGGTTCTTCCCAGGGCAATCTTTCCTAAGGTGCCCCACGTCCCCACATTTGAAGCAACCTGGAAATCTACCATTATCGTTTCCGTCTAGGTTGCCGTCATCAATTCCTCCTTGTCTGGGATACTTCGCCCAACAGGCATCCTTGCTGTGTCCTTCCTTTCCGCACCTATCGCACTTAGGCCTCAGACATCGACCTTCATGGTGAAACTTACACTCATCACATCCTGGCTTAGTCCCCAAGTAAAGCTTACCACCGGCCTGATTGTTTTTAGGGCAATACTTCCTGAAATGCCCTATGTCACCACAGTCAAAACAACCTTGACCACAACCTTGATCATCACCATTTCCGCCTTGATAATTGTTGTTGTAGTTGTTTCCTCTGCGATTTCTGCTACCATCTTGACCTTCATTTCCATGTCCAGCTTCGTACCAACACGTCTCCTTGGCATGCCCCACTTTGCCATAGACATCACTTTTTCCATACCTGCATAGCCCAGCATGATGAAGTAGGCAGTTGTCGCACTTAGGCAGGTTACCCATGTACTATTTTCCCTTTTTGGTATTGTTGTTCTTATTCGCCCGAGTACCCTTCTGGAAATTAGTGAGCTTCCTTTTGTTCTTCCCGGATGACTTCGCACGAGTCTCCTTTTTCTCGTCAGGAGTTGAAAATTTTTCCAATCTAATTGCTTCTTTAGTGAGCGCCACACTTAAGTCAATTGCATCGATGGTTGTTGGAGGCGTTGATGCCGTCGTCAAGCTCAGAATCTGAGGCGCCAATCCCCAGACGAATCTTTCTATCCTCTTAAATTCTGATTCCACCAGGTATGGAACAACTCGCGACAAATCGTGAAGTCTCTGCACATATTCCACCACCTTTGGACCTTCCATCTTCAGGTTCCAGAATTCAATTTCCAACTTCTGGATTTTCGCCTGAGAACAATACTTCCTACGCATCAATTCTTTCAGCTCATTCCATGTTAAAGCATACGCAGCAGCCTCGCCCAATGTCTGAACCTGAAGGTTCCACCATGACAGAGCCTCATCTAGAAACAGTCTAGAAATGTACATGACTTATTGCTCTGGAGTACATTTGCTCATTCGCAATACAAAATCCGTATTCTCGACCCATCTCGCAAAAGCTACGGCATCTCCAGCACCGTCGAAGTTCAGAAGCTTGCAGTCCAAAAACTGCTTGTAGGTACAGCCTGCAACCCAGCAGCATTATTCACAGAAAGCATTAACAAAGCACACTTGGAAATATCCAAACGTATTGTAATGTGTCTTAGGTGACTTAGACATTACCGTTAGGTGGGTTATTCCCTGAGGTACCTCCGTTGTGTCTGTAGCGAAGAACCTCGTGTTGTGCAATGGCCTGTGTGATGCGCGCTTGTAATTCTGCCTCGGTCATGGGCAGCTGAATGTTCCTTCGAGGAGGCATCTTATAAGAAGAAGATCGGATAGGTCAGGTCTTATTTGTTAAGTAAATAAATAGTTGTCTAGAGGTTGTATGTACATATATATAAATAATCATCATATCAAAAAATCATGCAACGACACAACCATAGCATAAATTTGTAATCCTATCAATGTGTTTAGTGAGAACATGACGATTGAGCTTTCATTAATTACCAACCACAGTTACATTGTTTACAAAGGGTATCACATCAAAAGGGGAAACAGGGTCACACTACCCTCGTCCAATAAGTCTGTCACTACACAATGTCATATAATCAAAAGGTGGTCTTCAAAAAGTCTTCACTACCTCTGCTCAAAATTAATGCTCTCACTGCAAGTAATGTAAAACCAAAAACCTACTGTACTGATGGCGGGGGAGGAGGAGGGAGGAAAATCAAACTGAGAACATGTGCGAGCTCCTCCTCAAGTTTGCACACATGACGAAGCAAGTAACTGACCTGCTGCTCGACGGTGGGGAATCGAGCGTTAAACTCTGGAAAAGGAGTAAGAGGAGCAAGTGGATGGGCAAAAGGAGACGGTGATGAATGAGGGGGAACGAAAGCAGGCTGACAAAGACACGGTAGGGGACGCGGAGTTAGCTCAAGCTCCAAAACTCTGCGACTCATAACCTCAAGTCGAAGCTGAAGCGAATAAAGCAACTCATCCTGTGTATAACCAACAAAATGAGAGGGATGGTAGGGATCTGCAATCGGCATAGAATACGGTAGGAACCATCAGAATGGCTCATCAAGTGGTGAAGAAGTGAAGGGAGCAAACGATACAGCCTGAGGGATCTGTGGAAAAGCTGCTGAAACAAAAGGATCATCACGCGGGTGCTGGCCTGAAGTACCTTCCCCTGGACGGGGTGCGGGTATGTCCTGACGGAAAACGATAGGCAAATCAGTGCGATGGACATCGGACTCCACAGGAGGAAAAGGAGCAACATCAGCGGGTACGGGTGCAGGAACAAATGGCTCAACAACAGGAGGGTCACCAGGTGCAGGAACTAGGTCAGGTATAAGGGGTGCAATGTCTGGTAAACCAAAAGGTATAGGGTCAGGGTCAGGTATCGGCTCAGGATCAGCAGGTGCAATATCAGGCTAATCAACAGGATCAAGATCTAGCTCAGGGTCAAGCTCGGGGTCGTGTGGAGGAGATGGTGCAGCAGACATAGCAGTATCATCATCAGAATCAGTGGCATAGCGCTGTAATACGACCGCCCGTAAAGTCGAAGACGTCACAAACTCAAAGGAATCTGAAACGGAGTGTATGCTAGAATCAGAGGATAACTCAACAACAGGAATCTCAGGAGGTGGGACAGCAATCACATCCTCG
This sequence comes from Helianthus tuberosus, assembly GCA_030545235.1. Taxonomy (NCBI): domain Eukaryota; kingdom Viridiplantae; phylum Streptophyta; class Magnoliopsida; order Asterales; family Asteraceae; genus Helianthus; species Helianthus tuberosus. The sequence goes on along the minus strand of JARYGA010003811.1, from coordinate 4,931 downwards.
TCTATCTCTCCATTACCCTGGGCGTCAACAGGAGGACCATCAACAAACAAATCAACGTCATCATCAAACAGATCGTCAAAAGGCCAAACCTCATGAGGGATGACCATGAGAGGAACAGGAGCGAGGATCGGTGCCACAACATGCTCACCATCGGGATGCCCGATGATAAGATGATCATGGACTGGAATGGGAACAACAAAAGGATCCTCGTCTGGAATACCATCAGCAAGGGGTAAGTCATCTCCAAAGTCAGGCAACGTGAATAGCTGAAAGTCATCCTCGTCGTCTGATAGCATGTCTGGGTCGCTCTCAGTAGCTGATGTAAAGATCTTAGGCTCAGGTGCGATCTCGTCATCGGAGACAATAGCCATAGGATCATCAGCGTCGGACAATCCGCTCTCGGATGAAGACGTACATAATGCCTGTAACATAACAATCATAACATATGCACATATATCAACCACTATTACTTAGTATGCAATAAAAAACAATGTATCATGAAAGCATGTATCCTCGTAATTCCTCATGAAATCCTTCTATCCTTCCTAGTCTATCCCAGACTAAACCACAAATGTGACCTTGCATTGTGTTTCGTGTCTTTCCTTTTGTAAAACGTTTGTTCCATGGATCTGGGCGTTTTGTGTATGCAATGAAAAACACGTTGTAAAAATATTTTTGTAAGAGCCCTAATGATTGTAGTCTAGACTCGAGAAAGAATCCTAGTTCGCTACAACTTGACTCTGATACCAAACGGTCACACCCTAACTTTTGCGGAAGCGTGATTATGTGTGACTTGCTTAATATCATTGCATTCAACCATAACAAACAACTATATGATAAAACCAAGATGTTCATCCATAGATAGTTTTAAAAAAAACATTACAACAACGTCGTCTAAAAATTCAAACACAGACTTCATGTTCAAAATACAATACCGACAAGTTTTAAGTTCCATAAGGACTTCACAGAAGATACTAATGAAAACGAGGCTTTGAAATATGTATCCTATCCAGGATAGGATACACACTCCAGCCCATTCGACACCGGATGACATCTTTTATTCTAAACAACACTTGAAAACTTCAACGCCCGCCAGATCCATACTTAGTTTCCTGAAATACATGTAGTATGAAAACATCAACAAAAGTTGAGCGAGTTCATGTGTTTAGTGTGTGAGCTCGAATAAACTTTGTAATCATTATAAGTAAGTATGTATTTGTAAACCCTGGTATGAAAGCAAACAAGGAAAACAGATCATTAATGGTTTGCAAGGCCATTAATATGTGTGACGTGATGCAGAAAGGCTCAATCCTAGCAGATTTTGCACCGGGCTTCAGTTTGAAAACATAGTCACCTCATGGGCCAAACCCCGTTCCACATGGGTGTGGGCTCGCTACACCCAAATAGATCTATCACTCATATCCCTCGGTCCTACAACGAGGATTAATGGTCTTAAGCGTTGTGCCCACCACTCACATGATCTAGCAGTACCTTTCCTTAGCTAACCATACCATGTGTAAACGTTTGTAAACAATTCATAACATGTACTTCACCCCCGAAGTTATAAAACCGAAAACAGTTAAAAGAAAAGGGGGACATAAACTCACTGTTTTGCGTTCTTCAAATCAACCCAACGTAACTCACAGCTGTTACTTGTTCACACGGCTTCCTACAAACGTACTACAGTCTATTAGACGAGCGAGTCATGCCTTGACTTAGTCTTATTTAGTGCCATTGAGTTACGTTTCATTGTGTCCTTAATATTATTCCAAGTTATATAATTATTTGTTAAAATAATAAATATTTTAACTTAAATTATATTTATTTCATTTTGGAATAATTGTTAAAATAATATATTTTAATCTTGACACACTTATGTATTTGTACACGTATAACTTCCCAAGGATGGGAGTATGCATATTTGTATTCGTATTCTTATCCTTGTATATTTTTTCCAAGTATCGGTGGCGTATTCCGGTGTATTTATACGTACGAGAATACGTATCCTTATTGTGTTTATTAAGTATCGCGTACTTAATTTTTGTATTAACTTTTCCGGAATAATATTTCAAATAAAAATACATCAATATATATATATATATATATTCCCAATATATATAATTTTAAGAAATATTACATAGAAAAATTACTTATAATTTTTCCTTGGCAAAATTATTTGCATTTTCATATACGTCTCAAAAATGATATATTTTCAAGTCTAACTTAGAAAATATATATAAACTTATTTTTCACCCAAAAATAATGTATTTCATGTTTATTCAAGAAAATATATATTTTCTCCCAAAAATAATATATCTTCTAATAATTTCAAGAAAAATATATATGTTTTCTTTTCCAAAAGTAATATATTTTCTCCTTGACAAAAATATGACATATTTTTGTAGTAATTATGAAAATCACATTTTCATTCTCTTGGTGTCCAAAATACCAATTACCAAAATATACTTGTGAATTAATTTTCCGGAATATTTTATAAGTTATATTCCTTGTTCGGTTTGTCCAATATTTTGGGTATAATTTACATATTCATTATCTTGGAATTTTTGGTAACATCTTAGATTATAATTTCTTGGTATTTTATGAGTTATATTATTCCAAGTCCTAAAATAATATAACTAATACACATAGTGTACAAATAATCACACACATGTGACATCTAAATATATATTTTCTAAATACATATTTAGTCACTTTTATTTACAAAAACCAACCTCCAATACTTATAGTTTTTGTAACAAAAATTATGGCAAACTTTATATAAAAATTCATGGTTTAAAATATAGTTGTAAATATCTGTTTAAAAATATTTTTCTAAGTGTTAAATTTCTAGAAAAATTTTGCCATAGTTTCCCCTTAAAAATGGAGGTTTCCATGCTTTCAAAGCATATCATTTTATTTTGTAAATCACCACAATCAACAATAAATCAACCAATACTTATCAATTTGCCAAAATCATACATAAATTACTACTTCATGAACTTGAAAGTATACAAAAATTTGTAGTAACTTACTAGTGTGTTTAGTGGGCTTAGTTACCCTTTAAAGTGTGGTTGTTTATTTAAAAACTTCATTTTTGAAGAAATTAGTTCTTTACAACTTGTAAATCATTTTTCTAAAAATGTTTCTTCTTGAGTTTTTCTTGTTAAGTATATGTTTCTACACTTGTTTAACCACTAAAAATATGGTTAATTTCTTTAAGAACCAAGCTTAGGTAAACCTTGTATTTTTAACTTGGTTTCTTGAAAATCATTCTTGAAATCATAGATCTACAAGACTTTACACTCACTTTGATCATCACTATACAAGAAAAACATTTTACACTTCAAGTTCATGATTTACATATGGATGATTACTTTGATCTTAACATAATCATCCTCTCATCTTGCTAGATTATGTCTTTAATCACTATCTACCAAGATCACATGATGTTTAACATCATAATCATGAGCAATCAACAATCAAATAGCATAACAACACTTAAACATTATGTATTCTTATGATTTTAGTCTTATGTTATAGTTTCATGTTCAAGATTCGTAGTGTTCTTCATGATTAACAACTTGTATCATTCTTTAACCACTTTAACAAGATGTAAAATGAAGTGTAGAGTGTTCTTACTACTAGCTCAAGGCTAGGGATGATCACTAGATGAAAATGAAGTGGATAAAAGCTTGTGTGAGAGGTCCTTTAGCTTCCAAGAGTTCCAAGCTTCCTTATACACCTTCTAGCATCCTTGTATATGAGTGGATTGTGTGAGAAATGAAAGATGATGATGGATGTGTGGTGGGGTGTGTTCGGCCGTAAGCAAGAGGAAGGGAAGAAGAGAGCTCCAAGTGTTGTGGTGTTGATGAAATGAAATGGTTATGATCTTTGGTTATTCTTATAACACACCAATCTCACATTTTCCATTGGTTTTTATGTCTTTAAAGGTTATAACAAGATCCAATAAACAATCCAAATAAAATCTATGGTGGGCCACCCTTGTTGGGGCCGTAGGTGAGGGGGGGGGGGTCTTAGGCTAGGTTGTAACTAAATAGTTAGATTATGGTTAGATTTCAAGTGTTTAGTTAGGTTATTTAGTTACTAGATGTTATGTAGTGTGTTATGATGTTCGGGGACCATAACTAGCTTGATAATGTTAAAACAATGTTTCTAGCGAAAATTTGGTGTTTCGGGTAATGTCCGGTTGTTCGGTTGGTTACCGGTTCGTTAAGGTGCTAAACTATGCAGTTTAGTGTGCTTTATGTTCCCTTTTGTAACAGTTTTGGTTCCCGATACTTAGGAAAGTATTATGGACCATTTAACCATGTTTCTGCATGATATTAGAGTGTTTAAATGCTGAATTTTGCTTATTTCTGCAGAATTTTGCAGTTTGTGTGAGTTTTAGGCACTTTTCGGCACTTAAACTATCTCTAGCATGGCAGTTTTGTGATCCTTACTTTCCTACACACTATACTAGTGTAATACTTGGTTTCTGGCTCATTCTGTATCTCAATACCATGTCTGTCTATGTACTGAACTCCGTCAGCATTTTTTTGATTTGTCTGATAACTGTGCTAACTGTGTTTCGTTCATCATTTGGATCAATAAAGTTTGCATGCAATAATGGTATGTCATTTGCAATATATGATGCACATGTGTGTATGATAACAATAATCAGAAAGCAATTCAAGTCATCAATTGTAAATCAGCACAGTCATTAAACATTAATCATTGTCTAATAATTGTACGGATGCATGCAAATTTAGCAATTGTCACATTCTCGTTCGGGTTGCTGTGTATCTTTCGACATTCGGGGCTGGCTTGTGAGTCGGATACGAACGGGTGGTGGAGAAAAGGTATAGAGAGAGAGGGAGTTGCAGAGGTTGGGCGGCATGATGAGGTGGTGGTGGCGGCGGGATGAGGTAGTG
>JARYGA010003810.1:0-122650 GCA_030545235.1 Helianthus tuberosus | reverse complement strand
GGACTAGGCTATTGCTCCCATAAAATCAGAAGTCCTGGTATAATACCCCAGATATCATCACGCACAAAGACCTAGTATGTCAGAAATAGAAAGCCCTTCAAACAAGATTTCAGGGGTTACCTATATATCCGAGAGATGTTCCCCACGAAATAAGCAAGTTTGATATTTAGGTTTATATCTCGAACACAATCTACTTAGCATGCAAAAACCTACTGGCATATCATCAGTGAGACCGTTTATCACATTTGACTTTCCAATTCATTAGCGTGATGTGATAGTCCACTGATGTACTATCATTTCCTCTTTTTCACAACAAAACTCGATTTTGATTTTTTCGATGTTTTTGGCTTTTGAGATTTTATCATGTTTTTGTCTTTTTCAAATTTTCGAAATTTCTAAAATTTTTACTCCCCCTAAAATCAAAAATATGTTTCAATTTTTTTATTTTCAAGGAAAATTTGAAAACAAACTGTACAAAACAAATTGACAAACTGATTTTCAAGCTTCAATTCACCATCCACTTGACATAAACAATCAGAACTCCCCCTGACAACAAACTATTTTCCCATTATGATTTCAAAACACTTAAGTTGTTTTAATCAAAATGGTTTTCCCGGAAAATAAGTTTTGTTGATTTTACCACTTGTAAGATTGGGGATTAATTCATCATCTTGTTTTCTCAACCATTTTGAATGAAAGTTAAACCAAGTTCAACTTAATGACCTTGATTAACCACTTGTAGGTGAAAACCTCTTTTTCAACCACTAGTAGGTTCACTTATCAACCATACCATTTGTAAATTGAAATATGATAATTTTCAAGAATATTACCACTTGTAGGTCGAAAAATCATTAAACAACCACCATTCACGAAAGTGATATTTCTCCAGAAAGATACCGATTCCAACTCCATGATTACCAACCTGAGAGTTCCGGCAAGTCAGGATTTTTAAGCACGGAATACAGACACCCAAGCCTGACTAGCTTTGGGTGCTTCCGGTTTAATTTCACTCGGGGTTTGAACATTCCTTTTTGATTCATAAAATTCTTTTACCCCTTTTTCCTTCCCATTGACCATTCTTTCAAAAATATTTTTCACTTTCCCATTAAAAGCCTTTTCGACATCAAATTCTTTCTTTTCAGAATAGAATTGATTCGAGATCTCCACTTTTCCAACTTTTTGTTTAAAATTTTCAGTCTGCAATGGTGGAAAGTTTACATCATCCATTGGTGGAACTGAATTATCACTTTTAACATCAACTTATGGCTCCTCTGACTTTGACGAGTCAGATTCATCGCCAGATTTAACATCTGATTTCTTAGCAACCCACGTTTGGTTGTTAAGATTCACTCTCATTTTGTAAAACCTTTTAGAACATTCACAAACTTCATATGTTGAGTTTTTAAACACTTTGAATTTTTCAGTTGGTGGTTCAGTTTTATCAACAACTTTTTCTTTGAGTTTAGAAACAACTTCCTGTTTTGTGTTGGTTGCCTTTGGACAATTCCAAGCGATGTGAGCAACTTCTTGACATCGGTAACAGGTTCTTGTCTCCCTTTTCTGATTAGCTCCATTCTTTTCAAACTTTTGCTTTTCTGCAAAGAATGCTTTGTTCGATTGCTTCCAGAATGAGCTCTTCTTCTCTTCTTCAGAACTTGACCCTGAAACAAATATTGTTTTTGTTTTAGAAATTTCTCATTTTTATGATTTTCGGATGAAGTAAAACCCAATGCCTTCCTTTTGAAATTACTGTTATGATTTGGTTTCTTTCGATAACCTGAACCAGAACTGTAACCCTTTTTCTTGTTTAATCTTTGTTGAACTCTTGAGGTGTAAGGTTTAGGTTTTTCAGCAAGATTTACATCTTTTATTTCAGAAATATTAATTTCTGTTAATTTGAAAACCTTGTTAATCATTTCAGTTTTAACACCTCTTATTGGAAATTCCTCATCAGAATATAATTTGTCTGAATCATTCAAATTATTTTTTGATAACAGATGTTCTTTATTGTAAACCCGTTTGACCGACGATTTTGGACTGTCAACTGATGAACTCGAACTCTCGGATTCGGATTTTGACTCTGACTCCTCATCTTTATCCAACACCTGATCGACCACTTTCTTTATTAACTTAGACTCATGATCAGTGTCAGATGATGTGAACGTGACGTCAATGTTTTCTGGTAAATCATCAGTTGTTTCGGACTTTAACTTTATATTGACTGCCTTTTTTATTAAAGCATCTTCTCTTTCTGAGTTTGTCTTTTGTAGACTATTCACCGTTCTGTTCAACACATCATACGATTCTTTCACATACTTGACATCGAACAATAATTTTTCTTTCATCTTGTGAAGCTCACTAAACTTCTCATCTTTCTCTTCACACTGTTTGCATGGTTCCAAACATTTTAGACAAGGTTTTGTGATCTCAACAATTTTTTCAACTTCGACTATCTTTTCAACTTCAACCACCTTCTCAGCAATTTTAACTTCTTCACTCTGTTCAGAATTCTCTCCCTGAGAAACATTCTTGCATTTTACCTTTTTCTGTTCTTTTGCTGCTCGTTTCTCCTTTAGCTTCTCCAATCTATCTGCAAAATAAAATTTAAAACTTTCAGGAGATAATTGAGTTTTTCCAATGTTTATTTGTATTTCTTCTTCATCATCACTGCTATCAGTTGATGATTGATCAAACACTTGTGTCTGTTCTGAACTGTCATCTGAAGAAACAGACTCTTCATCTTGTCTTTTTTTATCATCTTCAAACACATCCATCCACTCTTTCATCAAATCTGGTTCTTGAACTATTTGTGCAATGAATGCTCTAAACTTTGAATCAGCCGGAATGTATTTGTCCCAACTAAAACCTTCTGCCACTTTTTCATCATCTTGATTAACCAGATAAGCTTTCTTCTTTCCATCTTCAATAGCATGGGATGATGACGGTTGTTGAGCAACTTGTTGATATATATCTTTCCGATAATAATCATTATTCCCGAACGGATTTTGAGTGCCACCTGCTTCTCGATTGGTACATTCCCTCTTGAAATGTCCTTTTTCCCTGCATCGAAAACAAGTAACTTTAGATTTATCAAAACCTAAAGTAGAAACATTAGCATCACGGAAGTCATCTCTTTCTGTAATCAGCTTAAATTTCTCAGCTCTCCTCAACACGCTCGCTAAACACCACTTAATATCCATAAGCTCCATTTCCTCAGCATCAATCTGATCGTAATCCTCTTTTGTTAGCATAGGATTTCCGATTCTTCCTGCAACCAAGCCCTCATATGATTCTAACACTGTAGCTAGTAATGCCATATGACCTTTAGCGACTTCTTCAGAGAAATTTTGACCATTCTGAAGATGCAACGCGATGTTGCAATGTAACACATGACCATTACTGTTGTTTGAGCTTTGAGACTGATAACTTGAGGTTGAAACATTCGGATTAACATTCGAGTATGAAGAAAATCCACTGTTGCTGATTGGACTTTGATTAACTGATCCGGATGAGTTTTCTGCGCTGAAAGCGGTTTGGACCTTCGGACTTGCTTCAACATTCTGAACATTCCCTTTGTAATATATCTTGATGTCTTGTTGACCACTTGGATTGTTCATTCTAGCAATCTTTTGTTGTTCAAGATCTTGTCCTTCAAGTTTTTCAATGAACTGAGAAATTGTCAATTTATCATATTCTCCAGTGTTCTTTAAGATCATCAGATATGTACCCCATTCTTTCTGAGGTAAAGCATCAGCTAATTTGTCAACCCATTCTTCTCGATCTTTGTTTATATCTAACAGTGACATTGAACGCACTAAATGACAATATCTCTCAATCATTTTCTTTGTAGTTTCACCCTGCAAGCTAGTAAACAAATCAAATTCTTTCTTTAATAATGATTTCTTACTCCTGATCATCTCCGTACTTCCTTCAAACTTAATTCTTAGTGCTTCCCAAATCGAACGTGAAGTACCATCGTTTTGAAGTAATATGAAGATGTCTTCTTTCACAGCTTGCTGAAGTAGACTGATCATTATTTTTTCTGCCTTGTACATGTCTCTCTCTTTACCGACAATTCAGAAATAGTTTTGATAACCCCCACATCTGTACGAGGTTTAACATACTTTTTTCTCAATACACTCCCAAGACCTCAAATGATTTGCATGAACCCAATTTTCGAATCGGTCTTTCCAACCATAGTATTCTTCAATGCCCATCAACTTTGGAGGTTTCTGTAACGTTCCTGTTTCATTTTCCATGTTCACACTCTGAGCAATGGTAACAGGAGTACTCGGGGCAGTAGCAAACGCGTTGTAAAACTCTTCTTCCATGATTCAGTATAAAATTTCACAAACTCAACCTTTCAAACGAAATGGAGAAGTTCAATACGTGCGAACTGGTTCATGCTAAATGGTTTGATGCGAAATGGATGATTTGGTGCGAAATGAATGATTTCGTGCGAAATGAACGACTTCGTACGAAATGATACAACTTTCAAATGAACTGACAATTTCAAGCGAAGTGGAGATCCATTTCGTGCTAAATGATATCTCTATGGTCCAAATCGTGCGAAATGATGTCTCTATGGTCCAATTCGTGCGTAATGAATGAAATATAACCCAATCCGTGTGAAATGAGATGCTGATGTCACCCAATCGGTCAGATTTTTGTCAAATTGATCAAGTTTTAGGTTGATTTTAGGTCTGATTCTATCAAGGATTGATTAAAACAGTATTGCGCGTGTTATGTGAGAAAATCAAGCCATTTTAACCGTGAAATCTTGATTAATTTTGAAAAACTTGTAAAAGAAGGTGTAGAAATCAGAATTTTGATGAAATCAAGCTGAAATCGGTAAGAACTCTTCCTCCTGAGCTCTGATACCACATGTAGGATCGTTTGCACAACCAAAACGAGTCGTTCAGAAGAGTTCTAATCAATACGAGAGGCAGAAACAAACGTATTGATGTTAAATTAGCTTGATATACACTTTAACTGTCTTGTTTATAGATATAACAACGTTTTACAGCCTGTAGACACTTCGGCAGCACCTCGGTACCGGAATCAGAAATTGTTACAAATGACAAGACCAAGACCACTATTTATAGGCATCTCCATTTCGTGCGAAATGGCCTTTTCCATTTCGTGCGAAATGGCTCAAACCTATATGTTTCTCGTTTTTCTCGTATATCGTGCCTTGATCTATCTAATCTAATACAAGACTCGATACAAGACGAAGTCGACAGACATATGCACCAACAAATATGGCCGTTACGAGTTATTAGTCATGCTTTTTGACTAAATTAATGCGCCATTTATATTCATGGATCTCGTGAACAGGGTATGGAAACCCTAACCCGATGAATACGTGATAATATTCATCGACGACATACTTGCCTATGTGCGAACCAAGGAGAATCATGAGTAACGTTTGAAGTTAACTATGGAGTTGGTAAAGGATGAGGAAAGTATGAATGTAGATCAATCTAGGAATAGAGGAATCGAATGATGAGGAGCGCCAAAGACCCCGTCGGGAGTACGACGATCCATATAACTAGTTAAATGCTACCGGAGATTTATTAAGAATTTCCCTAAATTAGTGCAGCCTTCGACACTAATAACCCTAAAAGGAAAAGGGAAATTGATTGGACAGCAAGATAGTAGGAAGCTTTTCAAACCTTTGAAGGTAAAGTTGGGAAGCGTGTATGATGGACTCCGAAGGAAGTTAAGATACTCACATGCCCTTGGCAGAATTATCTTACAATTATAATTAACACACTAGTATTCAAGTTGCTCCGTTTGAAGTCTTGCATGGATGGAAGTGTTGATCACCATTATGTTGAACCTTGGAAAGGGTGGAGAGCGTTGAGATGTGAGATTAGGAATTGAGAGTGTATGTAATATAGGTCTACAAAGATTCTTTGTAAGAATCAAAGTTTCCCACAGAAACTATAAGATTATATTCATTAAACATGTTTTCACTGTTTTCATCCAGTGCGAAAACAAAACCTGTAGAGTAAAAATTTCGGGGACGGAATTTCCTAAACAGGGGGAGACTGTGACACCCGGCTTTTCAGGCCGTACCGTTCAATTGTAGCACATGTTGTAAATAGGTAATAGGGCCATATTTGACTGATTATAATGTTTATATGTGAAATTTAATGAGTTGGTAAATTTAAACTTTGATAAAAAAAATATGTTGGCAACGGTAAGATAAACGCTTATCGCATAACGGTTAAAATGCGAAACGAACATCGATGACCACCCGATCAGTGTTAAAATCCTAAAAATAGTTTGTTATGATTAGAATAATTATTTTAATTATATCCATGTGGAAAAATAATTTAAAACGCTAGGAAACTCTATTTTTCAAGTTTAAGCGCATACCGCGCAATGCAGCGCGTGTACCGACAAAATACTGTTAACACAGCCTGTCAAAGCAATTGATAATCATTTTAATAATAATTTGATGAGTTTATTACTTTAGAACGATAAAAATAAATAAAAACGCTTAAATTCCTATTTTTGCGATTTTAAGCGTGTACCGCGCAGCACAGCACGTATACTGCCAAATACTGGCAACGCCGCCAGTCCCGGCAAACAAAATATTGTTCAATAATATTTTGGTGAGTTTATTTTTATAGAGTGTTAAAAATAATTTAAAACACGCTAAAATAGGATTAAAACGCTAGATAAAATACCCGGTAATCAGTAAAAAACCTGCTTTTAACTATATACATTATATATATATATGTATGTAAGCATGTAGTGTGTGTGTGTGGGTGTAGGTGGTGGCATATATGCCCACCACATTTGCCTCTTTTCTTGTGACATGCCAAGTGTTGTGCATGCAATGTTTTTGAAAAACCTCCATATCTCTCCTCATTCCAACACAAAATCTTTCACAAACCAAGAAAGCAAGTCCCTCCTCTCTCTCGCTAAAGCTCACGGCCGAATACCCCACTTTCCCTTTCATTTTCGAAATTTCAACCCTATTCTTCAAGATTCAAGTTCATTCCAAGCTTGTTTCAAGCACTTTTGAAGATCCAAAGGTGATTTGAAGGTGTTTCAAACAAGAACCAAGCTCCATATCATCACACTTTGTCAAGAAACCCATCAAAATCTTGTAGGTATAAAACTTACTTTAAAAATCATATTCTTGACTCTTGATGATGTTGATGATGATTAAAGTTTCTCAAAGTTCTTGAATAATTCACAAACTTGAAAACTAATAAGAAATGGGTTTTTATGTAAAATAAAAATGGATATATATATATGTATGTATACATAACCGTATATGTGTATGTGTGTATATATATGAGATTGAGTTTGATTTATGATGGATACTTGTTTGGTTAATTTTTCTAGAAAGGCATGCATGTAGGTTTTGTCATGTGTTCATTTATGAAAGATTGTTGTATGAAATTATGTTTAAATGATTAGATGATGAACATATCTTAGATTTGCATGACTTAACTTCAGGTTTGATACATATTATCTTGTATGAAATGATGATGTTATGATACATATGCTTTAAATACTTGTACACAAGCATGCATGATGAAAGATGAACTTGAAATGGTGATTTGAAGATGATTTGATAAAAATAAAGTATGATCAGAATATAAACACTAAAAATATGAATATTTGAAATGTTAAATGGTATATAACTTTGTCATAATGTTTGCTAGCTTTGCATGTTGTACTTGGTGCATTAAAAGTTGTAAAATACGTGAAATCGCATGATTTATGTGACTTACACAAAAACTGCACTAATCTGATTATAACCACTACTTTAATCACTAAATAACATGTATTGTGTTAAAATATCAAGTCAATTTGAGTTGGGATGGTTATAGTAACGTTTAACGCAAAACTATGCGGTAAAATGGTAAAAAATCGGCTTTTCGAGTGATTTTTATAAAACTGATTTAGATCAGTAAATAAACTGATGTTTTTAGTATAAAAACAAGTATTTTAACTAATTTTAAGTTTACTTGGTGTATGGTTGGTCATACGTGACTTCCGACGCCCGAAAACGTTACCGAATCGCTAAAATATTCATTTTTCGATGAACACTAGTATGGGTAAATTTTGAGTGAACCTTATGTGATAAAATGTGTTAAATGATTCAAACATGTAAATGTGATAATATGTTAAGTGTTAATTTGATAATAGGAAATTTAGACTATGCATGTATGCTTGTACGTTTTGTGCGGTAGAAACGGTAAAATTGCGTTAAATGAGTTATTTGTTTGTCGAGCATGAAATTTGGTACATATGAGATGTTTTATGTATATTAGCTTTAAAAATGACAAAATAGATAAGTTAGTAATATTTTATGTATTCGGTGTTAAATTCTATGAACATTGTGTATATATGTATATTACGATGCACAAATCGTAGATATATTGCGTATAAACAGGAGAGTTAACGGATTTACACAATAATGGTCACCAATAAAATCGTTCAAGTCGCAAAAACCATAATAAATATATAAATGTATATGGACTCATATATATATATATTTTAACGTGCAAACATAATAAAAAATGACAACTTTTCGAGAAAATCTCAAAGTTATGTGATAATTCTAAGAAACGGAGAAACTTAGGATTTTTGTGATTAAATTTATATTGATTTAGAATTGTTCCCATATTAGGACGTATATAATCAATTTCTGGGATTGCGGTATTAAAATACGCACCCAAATGTGAGTGTCACTAAACCCCTCTTTTTACTGTTTTATGTATATTTTGGGGGATGGAACACGTTGTTAAAAGAGTTTAATAATGTTTTCGAAATAAAACATACCTTTTAATATAAAATATATATTTTCGCTGAAAATATATGAATTTGATAAGTCATACGTTTCGAAGTAAAACGATTTTGAAGAATGAATATTGTAAGTGCGGTATTTCTTAAGAGAAACGAGACCGTACGAAATGGGAATGAATTCCGGACCGAGTCTCAACATTTGAGTGACAGGGGAATTCGTAAGTCGTAGTATATTAAATTGTCATATTAGTAGGATATATATATTGTACGTGAGGCAGACATCATATTGTTCTTCGAGAAAGAACCCTACGCCCATGATGTCGTTTAATCAGTTAAGTATGGTACGCGAGGAATTGTTGGTAGATCTATCGGGTTGACAACCCCGTCGTGACCGGTCGACCCGTGTCAATGTCAAACGATGAATTAGGATTCTATTTATTGTCTAGCTTTGATTATCCCTGCATGGTTAATATATAGTTCGTATCGTCTAGCTAACATACGAGTCTGAAAGTTGACACTAGAATTTAATATACAAAACCTGGGCAGTATTACTATTGTCGGAGTAATGAACCGACGGAAGGCCCACGAATTTTATTAAGAAAGTAAAATGGACTTTCTAAAATTACTTGGTTGTTTTCAAATAAACACCTTATCAGAAAGTTTTCCTTGAAATAAAATTTGTTAGTAAACAAATTGTGACAACCGTCAAATTTGAATGCATCCGTACAATTATTAAATGACGATTAGTGCTTAATGACTGTGTCAATCTACAATTTATGACTTGAATTGCTTTCTGTTTACTGCATCATACTTACGTGTGCATCACATATTTCATAATGTCACATCATTTTTACATGCAAACCTTAGTGACATAAACGATGCACAAAGCACGGTTAGCACAGTTAGCGGATAACTCAGAAAATGTTGACGATATTCAGTACACAGACAAACAATGTTTTGAGACCCAGTATGGGCCAGAGACAAGGTACTACACTAGTATGGTGTGTAGGGAAGTAAGGACCACAAAACTGCCTTCCTAAGTGATAGTTTGAGTGCCAGAAAGTGCCTAAAACTTACCTAAAGTGCCTAAAGCTTACCTAAAGTGCAGAATTCTGCAGAAAATTCAGCAATTTAGCATTTAAATACATTAATATTATGCAGAAACATGACTAAATGGTCCTGAATACCTTCCTAAGTGTCGGGAATTAAAAGCGTCACAAAAGGGTACATAACAAACACTAAACGGTATAGTTTAGCACTTTAACGAACCGGTATCTAACCGAACAACCAGACACTACCCGAAACACCAAAATTTTACTAGAAGCATTGTCTTAATGTTTCTGAGCTAGTTATGGGCCCCGAACACCCTAACACACTATATAATATAACATGCACTTAAACACTAACCATTATACCTTGGATTTCAACTAGTAACCTAACTTACCATTGGAAACAAACTAAATACCCCCCCCCCATTATGGTGGACGGTCATGAGATGGCCCCACCCATGATCTTTCTTGATCCTACAAGATACTATGTGATCTCCTTTGATTTCATTAGATCTTATAAGATCTATGGAAGATTATGTTGTGTACTATAAGTAAACTATCTCCATCATCATCTTTCACACTTCACAACACCTCCATACTTCTCCTTCCTCCCCCTCTAAAGCTTACGGCCCAACACCCCCATTCTAACTCCACCATTTTCATTCCATTAACAAGCATTCCAAGGTGATTTAGAGGTGTAAGGAGCTAAGTTAGGAAGCTTGGAGCTTTCGAAAGTTGAAGGACCTTCACCGTTTGCTTTTATCCACTTGTTATCTTCACATGAATCATCCCTAGCCTTGAGCTAGTGGTAAGAACTTCATATACTCCATTGTTCATCTTATATTAGTGGTTACAAAAAGATTCATGTTGATTATTATGAAGAACACTAAAGAACATTAATGAACATGAAGTTGAAACTTTAACATAAGCTTGAAAACCATAAAAATACATGTTGATTAGTGATATTTTGCTTTTTGGTGATTGATTATTTGTGTTATGATGTTAGACATCACATGGAACCTACTAGATTGTGATTAAACACATGATCTAGTAAGTTAAGGTGGTGACCTTGTGAAAAACCAAGATCATCATACTTTATGTTTCACATGAACTTGAAGAATGAAAATGATTTTGTAAATGATGAAGCATGTAACATGTTGCTAGACATAAACTTTGATGATTTAAAAACTAGATTTCTCAAGAAACTAAGTGAAGTCACAAGACTTACATAAGCATGGATTTTAAAGAAACTAAATATGTTTCTAGTGGTGAAACAAGTCTAAAAATACATTGTTAACAAGGAAAATTCAAAAAGATATATTTTTAGAAAATATGTTTGGAAGTTGTAAAGACCTAAAATCTTCAAGAATGATGATATTAAACAAATGACCACACTTTGAAGGGTAACTAGGCTTACTAAAAACACTAGTAAGTTACTACAAGTTTTTCTAAAAATTCAAGTTCATGTTGTTATATAAATTGCACTTGGTAAGTGTTGGTTAAGTTGATTGATTGTTTGTGATGATTTTTACAAAAGAAAATGATATGCTTGAAAGCATGGAACCTCCATTTTTAGGAAACTATGGCAAAATTTTCTAAAAATATAAACACTTAGAAGAATATTTTCTAACAAATATTTATTAGTGTATTTTAACTATGATTTTCAATATAAACTTTGCCATAATTTTTGTTACAAAAATACAAGTATTGGAGGTTGGTTTTTGTAAATAAAAATGGATAAATATGTATTTAGAATATATATTTACATTAAAGACATGATGTGTGAATATTTGTATGCTTTGTGTAGTAGTTATATTATTTAAGAGTTAAAATATTATAACTTGACAAATACCAAGAAATTGCAATCCAAAATATTACCAGAAATCTCATGGAATAAATATATAAGTTACACGCATAATACTGTGAAACCGAATAAGAAATGTAACTTACCAAATATTCCGGAAAATACATTTATGAGTATATTTTTGGTAAATATTATTTTGGATACAAAAGAAATGAGAATATGATTTTTATTACAAAGCATATCATATTTTCGAAAAGGAGAAAATATATTATTCTTGAGAAGTAAAAATATATTTTCCTAGAGTTTTTAGAAGACGTATGATTTTTGGGAAAAATATATGTTTTCTTGGATAAACTTGAAATACATTTGGGATAAAATAGGTATATATATATTTTCTAAGTAAGACTTGAAAATATATTGTTGGATATTTATTAAGAAAATACGTACACACCGGAATACGACGCCAATAAATGGAAAGATATACAAATACAAGAATACGGATATACATGTATGAGATACCCCCATCCTTAGGAAGAAGATACAAGTATAAATACTTGGGAAGTATTAAGATAATATACAACGTTATAACTATTATTCCAAAAATTCAATAAATATAATTAAGTTAAAATATTTATTATTTTAACAAATAATTATAACTTGGAATAATGATGAAGACACTTAGAAAAGTAACTCAAAGGCACTAATTAATACCAAGTCAAGGCACGACCCACTCGTCTAATGGACCGTAGTACGCATGTAGGTAATCGTACGTACTAGAGGAAGCTTTGAGTTACATCGGTTACAAGGAACGCAAAACTGTGAGTTCATGTCCCCCTTTTCTTTAAACTGTTTTGTTTATTTACTTCGGGGGTGAAATACATGTTACAAAGGATTACTTACAATACAATTGGTATGGTTAGCCTAGGAAAGAACCATATATCATGTGAATGGGTAGGCGTATACTTGAGGCCATCAATCCTCTTGTAGGACCGAGGGGCATGAGTGATAGATCTATTTGGGTGTTGCGAGCCCCATCCATGAGTCCGCGGAATGGGCCATGAGGTGACTATGTCTTACAGCCGGAAGCCCGGTACCAACTCTGCTAGGTTTGAGTCTTCCTGCACCATGTCACGTATATTAATGTATTAACTACACATTAATTGATCTGTTTCCTTGTTGCTTTCATATCGAGACTTATAAACTTACATACATACATACTTACAACGATTTCAAAGGTTTATACATACACTTAAATGAACACATGAACTCGCTCAACTTTTGTTGATGTTTTCAAACTACATGTATTTCAGGGAATTTGTAAGTGGATCTGGCGGGCGTTGGAAGTTTTTATGATGCGTTAGAAATAAAGATGTCATCCATTGTCTTTGAGTTTGGTCAGTGTGTCTTATTCCTGGATGAGACACGTCTTCCAAACCTTGGTGTTATTCAATATCTTTTGACGAGTCCTTAATGAACTCATAAACAATTTGTACGGTTTGTAAAACTTGAATTTGAAGTCTACGTTTTAAAACAATGTTGTTATGTTTTGAACTTATTTAATGGATGACAAACCTATGGTTTTATCATATAGTTGATGTTATGATTGAATGCAATGATATTAAGAAAGTCACACCATAATCACGCTTCCGCAAAAGTCAGGGTGTGACACAAATAAGTGAACTCACATTCCTTTGTGTTGACACTTGATTTTAACGTGTTCTACAAGTACTTGTGCTCGGCTTCGGGAAATTATGGCATATCTTGTGGTTATTGATGCATGTTTTATCACTTAAAATGTTGGACTGACTTTTAAATATTCTGGGACAATGTAATAAGATCCATGAGGATCATAAACAACTTAACTATGTCATGGTTGTGTCGTAACTTAAAACGTAATGTTTAAATAACTTACATTTAAAACATACTAAAAGGTCCAACAATTGAATGCATCGATCGACAAGATATAAAAATCGGCACCAACTTCCGTCTCCACTAAGTTATATATATTCTGCTGCGACATTTTTGGGGTGTGGCATGGACGACTAAAAGTGATCCCCTCGGATACCTAAAAGTGATCCGTTCGAACGACTATCCGGACGATTAATGTATTTGAGAAAGTGATCCGACCGGATCTTCATCCGATCGAAGCGAACCGATCAAAGCCATTTGTGTCACACCCCGACAACGTAAAACAACAAATCAGGGCGGAAACGTCGGGGAGTGTTGTAACAGAATCATTGTTTCATAACACATGGATTGAAGTTTTGTTTTATTGAATTAAATGTATTACATTACACTTAAATTAGAAACAAAACACGAACAAATAGTCTTTCATTGTTATGAACATAGCAAGTATATAATATAAAAAGCATGAAAAGCATGAAAGTAACAAGTAGGCACATGTGTTCCACCCCAAAACATTTGAAATCAGTAAAAGAGGCGTCTATGTACTCACTTGAGGATGCTTAGAAGTCTTGACTAACAACCAAGCAAAGCTAGAGGGATCACGGAAATCAAACGGCACCTAATATAGGTAACTATGTTAATAAACGTACCTAACTCGGAGGATCGGATAGTATGAGGTTTCGTAAACCAAATGAGTGTTGGAACTCATATGATATGGTTTAACAAAGCCTACATACTAAAACGGAACCTATCCTAAGTGCTTACAACCCATTATGACTCGTTAAGGTAGCTTACGCCACTTTAACGCGTCGTTCGCGTAAAACGCGTTCGGACCGCCTAACTAGTTCTATGACAAGTATTATATGCCTTAACACATCTAATAATGTTGCCTAATCAGTTTAGATGTCAAAATATAAGTTACATATGCTTAAAATGAATTTATGCGTAAAAAGGGCATTTTGGTCATTTTCCTAAGACATATAAACTATCAATCATACAAATACTTAAATGAAGTGACCATAAGGTATAACCTCAGAAGGTTATTCCCTATACAATTATGGTCACAATAAATGCTTGGTCGGATCTTAATGATCGACCAAACGGGTCGGGTTCGAAAGTCCAAGCGGTTGTTTAGACCGCTTATCTTGCGACCCTATACAAGCACTAATCTAAAAGTGACGAGTTAAACATGTTAAAACATGTTTAACAAGGTTTAAAAACAAGTTTGATATCAAAACAAACGGTTTTGATACCCAAGAATAGTTTGGTTGCAAAATACGCGAGAATACGCATTTTGACCGAAACTATGACTCGTCACTACGCCTAAATAACGTGGTAATCAGTAGGTATAGTCACAAGAGACTATAACCATCGTGATTACGCTCACGTTACGAAGTTCAAACAAACTTCGTGTTGACCATTGACTGGTCAAAGCAGAAAGTCAAACACTGTTTGACTTTCGTGCTTAACAATGCATAAAAGAACGAAGGAATACTTACAAAGGGTCCAAGCAAGGAAATCTTGATCCAAATTGCTCAGGTATGAGGTGTTAAACCCCAACTTAGAGCTATTTGAATCAGATTGTGGGGAATGAGAAGGATGGTGTTGGGTATTTATAGAAAACCCATAACCATTAGGATCGTTCCTCGTACACCGTGCTTTGATCATGACCCTCCATGTGTAGCCCAAGGTTTATGATACTATGGGACACTTAAAACCATCAAATGGTATTGAAAACAAGGATTAAAAACCATCAAAACAGCTGAAGCAGGCCAGATTCATTGTTTCTGTCTGGCAAGACCTCACGCCCCGCGTAGACCTGCACAAGATCTTACGCTTCCCGCCTAAGAGAAGTTTGGCAGTTTGGCAGAAAAGACCCCTGCAGACCAGAAACTTGATTTCGATGCATTTTTGACACGTTTAAGCCCTGTTAACCTCATTTCAAGGCTCTAAAATGAAGTTAAAGTATAGGGAACTTAAAATATGCTCAAAAACATCTCGGATGTTGGTTTGTTTGGTCGTACAATCGCGTTGTTCGGTTAATTACGACGAAACACGAACGGACGCGAAAAACGATCCAAATTACGCGACGAATGGAATTTTATCATGCCAATCACTAAAATTATTTTAATGATTACATAAATTTTTGGGTGTCCGGATATATTCAGAACGTAAGATATGCGCGAAAATGCAAACTTATGCACTTTTTGACGCTTTTAGTCCATATTGATCAAGAAAGTTTATTTTTGCGCACCAAACACCTCAAAGCCTATTTCTAAGCTATGTAAAGGACATTTAGGGAATGTTTAACTTATGATCAAGTTCCGGAATGCTCGTCACCATACAAATCGGCATACTTTTGCAGTTTGTCGAAATTAATCCTTGTGATCGAATAAACTTGATTTCGGCATACCAAACCCTCCAAAACTTATTTCTAAGTTATGTAGAGGTTATTTAAGGTATGTTAAGCCTATGTCACTGTTCCGGAGTGTTTGTTGCATTAAACTAGCTATATTTACGCATCAGTTCGCGTATAACCTTCCAGAAAGCGATTTAAAGCTCGAAATCAAACATGAATTGATATGTGCATGTTAGTGCACTATGTCTGTCGACTTCGTCTTGTATCGAGTCATGTAATAGGATAGGATAAACCAGTGCCCGGGATGCTAGAAACTAAGTTTTATGTGTTTGATGGTAATTTCGCTTGAAACAGCCAAGGGCCATTTCAAACGAAATTAAAAATGTTAATTCCGCTTGAAATAACCCTTGGTCATTTCAAATGAAATCAGCATCACTATATATAGGCGAGCATGGTTTGTCATTTGATAGGGAATTAACTTTCGGATCTGAGTAGCGAAGCTCTGCCGAATTGTCTCCCGGTGCTGTAATACTATAAAATCAATACAAGAGACATTATAATTGAATCAAGCTGTAAACAAGTCCGTTTCTCTGAATTCCGCCTTAGATTCAGATCCAAACTCTTCTGAACGACTCATTCAGGTCGTACAACGATCCTACAAGTGGTATCAGAGCTCAGGAGGAAGAGTTTAGCTTGATTTCATCAGAATTCTGTCATCTACACCTTCTTTTTCAAAATTAACAAGATTTTACGGACAAAATGGATTGAATTTCACACATTACATGCGAAACATAGTTTTAATAAATCCTTGAAAGAATTGGACTTAAAATCAACTTAAAACTTGATAAAATTTGTAATTTCGCTTGAAAATCAGTTCAAAATGATGATGTCATCAGCATTTCATACGGAATCAGACGGTTAATTTCGCTTGAAACCAAAATTTCGCTTGAGTAATTTCGTTTGAAACCAGTATTTCGCACCAAATTGGTAATTCCGTTTGAAAGGTTCACACGAAATCAACTATTCCGCATCAAAGTGTAATTCCGTTTGAAGTCCTGATTTCGTTTGAAAGTCTACTCCAGGTTATTTCGCTTCAACAAGTTATTTCGTGTGAAATGATTTTGTTTGAAAGGGGTATTCCGCATCAAAAAGTGATTTCATGTGAAATGATTTTGTTTGAAAGGGGTATTCTGCACCAAAGTGTTATTTCGCTCCAAAGCTATTTTGTTTCAAAAGGACATCTCGTGTCAAGATCATTTCGCACCAACTGAGTGTCAGTTGTTTCAAGTTGTTTGATATTGTTTAAACTGATTGTGTTTGTTTGTTTGTCTCCAGGAAATTCAAGAATTTCACATCATGGCTGAAGAATTCTACAACACGTTCTACAACGCGTTTACATCCGAGTCTTCAGAAATCTCAACTGTTACACCAAAAACCATAACAAAAGCGATCAACGAAAATATTAAACATGATAATTTTTACGGAACACATTCAAAACCACCAACTCTCGAAAGTATTGAAGACTATACTTGGTGGAAAGAACGTTTCATTAGCTGGGCAAAAGCTTATACACATGAAAGCTGGTTCTGTCTTGAGTTCGGATATGAAAGACCAAAAGATGATAAAGGAGAAAATCTTCCACTCAAGAACTTATCCAAAGAAGACAAATCTGAATTTGCAGCCGAACAGAGAATGATTGCCCTGATCCAGTCATCAATCAGAAATGACATGTTTGCTTTATTACAACATGATGGATCTTCAAAATCTGTTTGGGAAGCTTTAAGGGTTAAAGCTAAGGGGGGTAAACAAATTAAGAAGAATAAGATTGCCTTATTAAAGAAAGAATTTGATTTGTTTGATAGTCTTAACAGAGAATCAGTTCGACAAATGATTGAACGGTTTTGTCATCTAAAAATTGAACTAGAAAGATTTAAGATTGAGAAATCGAGAGAAGAAATAATTGACAAAATCATAGAAGCGTTACCACGAGCTGATCAGTGGCAAACGTTTGTGTTTATATTGAAAAATGATGCTTTGTATGAAACAATTTCTCTCGATGTGTTAATTGAAAAGATTGAAACTCATGAGCTTGAATTGCAGAAACAAGATGAGGAGTTCTTCACATCAACAGAATGTTGGTCTCTATTACAAAGGTAATTTACCTTCGGTGAAAGTTGGTGAATCACCAAAGACAACATTCAGTGGTGAGAGGACAAAAGAACCTCAGAAAGGCTCATCAAGTTACGATCCGGGTTATCATTCATCTTCGTCAAAAGCTAATTCTGAAGAATCAGAGGAGATATTGTGCAATATTGCACTCAAGTTGAAAAATTCTCCGACTATGAGCATCAATGCTGCTAAACAGCAAATGAGCTTTCTTGCATCTGTTCTGGAATCGTATGAAGGTCTAGTTGCAGGAAAAATTGGAAATTCTGAATTGACCAAAGAAGACTACGACCAGATCGATCCGGAAGAAATGGAACTCATTGACATTCGCTGGTGCTTGGCAAGTTGCATCCGCAGAGCTTAGAGATACATGGAGATTACTGGGAAAGAATCATTAGGTGGTCCATCAACAAAACTTGGATTTGATAAGTCCAAAGTGACTTGCTTCAAATGTAAGCAAAAAGGTCATTTCAAGAGAGGATGCAACAATTCTGCAGTTGGTGGAAATGAACATCCGTTCAATGATGATTATTACCGAAAGGCAATATACCACCGAAGTAAAGAAGAGCCGAAAATGATTGAAGATAAACCCAGAGATAAGTCAAGAGCATATGTTGTAATTCATGATGATGAAGGGTTTGATTGGAGTCAGATTCTTCCAGAAGAAGATCGTGTTGAAACAGCTCATCGAAGAGCAACATCAATGAGCAAACATCATGTTTTTGTTGCTAAAATTAAAGAAGAAAACAAAGAAGAAAATGTCATAGCTGAAATCAAAGAGAAAACCAGAGAAGAAATTCTGAGTGAGAAAACATACAGAGAAAGAAGCATTGCTGGAACCAGAATTGATGATATGCAAGAAGAATATGAAGATGATGTCAGCTACAAAAGATGGGATAAGAAACGAGAGTGCCATGTCAACAGAGACGGTGAACCTGTTGTTCCCAAGAAGGACATAGTTTATGATGATGTTCTTTTAATAGTTCCTCGAGTCGGCGAATATTATTCAAATGCTGTAAAAGACAAAACTTATGAGAAGAAACTGGAAAAACTCATAAGAGAAGTCATGATATCAAGTCTGAGGAAGAGGGATGAGGAAAGAATGAAGAAGAATGTTGAGTGTATGGTTGAAGAGTTGAAGAAGGCAGCTGAAGATGTGAAAGTCGAAGCTGTAAAAGTTGAAAATGTGAAGATTGCTGAGGAAGAGAAAGTAGAAGAAAAAGTTATTGAAAAAGAAGCTGTTACCGAAGAACACCAAGTTGAAGAAGCTGAGAAGAAAGTTGAAGGCTCAATTGAAGTGAAGGATGAGATTTCGAAGGTTGTTGGTGATGCTGGTACTGGTGAAGAAAAGAAGAATGAAACTGAGCTGAAGCAGAAAGATGTTGATCAGACAGATGCAGCAGAGAACACCAAGGTGCCAACCACTAAGGTAAATTTTGATTCTGAAATTCAAATCAAAATCGTTGAACAGTGCAAGAAATGCATGGAATCATGCAGTGCTTGTATTGAAAAAGACAAAAGGTTCAAAACAAGAGATATTGAATTTACCAAGATAGAAGAAGCTTTCAAAAATAAATACAAAGAAATGTTTGAAAATGAAAAAGTTTTGAAAGATAACGATGAAAAACTTTCAGAAAAATGTAAAAAATTAGAAAAAGAAAATGAAGTTTTGAAAGAAAAAGTTTTGAAAATGACAGAAGAATGTGATCAAAAAGAAAATGTTTGTCAAGAAATGAAAAAAGAATATGATTCAATAAAATTGGCTTATCACATTACAAAAGAGTCATATGAAAAAGTAAAAAGTTAAATGAAATTTGTTCAATCATGATTAGATTACTGTTCTGAAACAACTAATACGTTTAAGAGAAATTATGAAATAAAGCAACAAGGTGTAAATTCTTACATTGAGGATGTTGCTAAGCTAAAACGTCAGATTGCTGATTTAGAACAGGATAACAACAAGTTAAAAAGTTATCACGTGTCATCATATGTGCTTGAACGTATTTTCAACATAAAACCGGATGAAAAAGATTCTGAGCAAAACAAGAAAGGCATTGGCTCAGAATTTCATCAAGTTCCTCCACCAGAAAAGTTTGTATTTTATGATGGTGAAAAGGTCGAAAAAGCTTTCAACATGGTAGATTAATTTCCAGATAACATTGACGTAACCTATTCCAAATCTGATGATTCTAGTGATTCAGAGGTGGTAGGTAAGGTTGTTGAAAGTGTGTTGAAAGAAGAGTCAGTTGAAACAGGTAAATCTGAATCACAGGATGAAAATGAAGGTAATTTTCATGATGGATATCTGAAAAACTCAAAATCTGAGAAAACATTGGATGATGATTCAAAAGAATTCGTTTATACCATGATTGGATCGGACAAATTATTCTTAGATATCGTATTCCCGATTCAGAATGTGATTTCAGAAAAGATTGACAAAGTTTTCAAAATGGTTGAGATTGAAAAATCTGAAATACCAAAATTTGCTGGAAAGTGTCACAAAACTTTTTATAATAAACCTGGTTACAAAAAGAAAAACATGAAGGCTGGGTTGGGTTATAAGAAGAAACAAAGTCTAAATAAAAATGAATCGCCAAATTATCAGACAAAAATGAATTTTGTTCAAGGAACAAGTTTAGTAGAAGAGGAAAAAATCCAATTTAGACAACAGTCTAATGAAGAGTTTTATGCTCAAAAGAAAAAACAACAACCACAGGTCAAAGATGTGTCTAAGAGAATATGTTTTAAATGTGATCAAACGGGACATCTTGTACGCAAGTGTCCAACTCTGAAACCTGTTGATGTTGAGTCGAAATAGAAATCTGAGGATGTGAAACAAAGGTCAACCAGATTTGATTCAAAACAAACTTGGAGGTATAACACAAACAAGTTTGCTTCGAATCAAAATTGGAAAACAGACTTGAATAGGTTCAATTCAAAACAGACCTGGAATTCTCACACACCCAGATTAAGAACAACTAAAAGTTGGAAAACAAACGTCGATGCTACAAAACCACAACAGTTTTGGAAACCAAATGTTGTTAAGAATCAAAATGTTCGAAAAGATTCAATTTTTTACAAAAGAGGTACTCCAAAAGGTCAAACATGGAGTGTTAAGAAACAAATGATTTCGGTAAATGATGAAAAAGTTGAAGTCAAACTTGAAAAAGTCTTTGTTCAAGATGACAAATATTTTCCGAAGTTAAATGAAGCATATTGTGTTGAAATGCCTAAGGTAAAACAGACCTGGGCTAAATTGTTCAAGTGATCAAATTGTTGTATGTGCAGGTGCTCAAGAAAACTGAAGACTGTGAGGATGGAAATTGGAGCAACCTGGCACAGGAAGAGGAGGTTGCTGAACTCTTTGTTGGTTGAAACAGGGAGTTTGTTTGTTTTCTGTACATAAATAAACAATATTTCAAAAACCCTAAATATTGAAAAATTTAAAAACCAAAAATATGTTTTTATTTTGTCAAAATAATTGAATCAAGCTGTAAACAAATCCGTTTCTCTGAATTCCGCCTTAGATTCGGATCCAAACTCTTCTGAACGACTCATTCAGGTCGCACAACGATCCTACAGTGCACATGATACACATATTTATACAAATCCCAAGTATGAAACACAATATTTCATTGATTTGGTATTTGTTTGATGGTCGCAGAGGCACAGGTGTCACAGTCTCCCCTACTTTAGGAAATTTCATCCTGAAATTTATTCGTAGGAGTCTGTCTATGACTATGTGTTAAATAACCATCAAAGATATGCAAGGCATAATCCTGTCATTTCCCTGAAAGGACATTCTTCAGAAACAAAAGTGAACGGACGGAGTCATTTTCAACGGGTGCTTCATCCGAAACGGAAATGAAGGAATAATCAAAAGGATATTCATTTCCCTCAACGGACATTCTTCAGAAACAAAAATGAACGAACGGAGTCATTTTCAATGGGTGCTTCATCAGAAATGGAAATGAATAGAATTAACTCAAAAGGATATTCATATCCCTCAACGGACATTCTTCAGAAACGAAAATGAACGAACGGAGTCATTTTCAACGGGTGTTTCATCAGAAACGAAATAAATAGAATAATCAAACAGATATTCATTTCCCTCAACGGACATTCTTCAGAAACAAAAATGAACAGACGGAGTCATTTTCAACGGGTGCTTCATCAGAAATGGAAATGGATAGAATTAACTCAAAAGGATATTTATTTCCCTCAACGAACATTTTTCAGAAACGAAAATGAACGGACGGAGTCATTTTCAATGGGTGCTTTATCAGAAATGGAAATGAATATAATTAACTCAAAAGGATATTCATTTCCCTCAACGTACATTCTTCAGAAACGAAAATGAACGGACGGATTCATTTTCAACGGGTGCTTCATCAGAAATGGAAATGAATAGAATTAACTCTAGACACATGACAAAACTTGTTGTGGTTTCTGTGCACTAAATTCCATAATTATGTATGCATCCATAATTATGTAATTCCTTGCACAGTCCGCACAGTGCATTTCATAATGTGTAGGGGAAGAAAATCAAACCTGTGATGAGTGTGACTAGACCACCATAGGGTCCTTTTAATTAGATCGACAAATGATCTCTTTAAATAGACCACCAAGGAGTCTTTTCAGCTATATCATCACATGACATTTCTAACCAGATTTTTGAATTAATCTGTTTAACTAGACCACTCAAGGGGTCTAATTATGGAATAGTACTTTATAATCCAAGGGTCTTAACTATTACGTAGAAGTCCATTAAGGATTTGAGGTAGTACCTTTGGATATCCCACTATGAATCCCTTATACGAAGATATGGAAGATTCTACGAGGATTTGGATAACGAAATTTTGGATCACACAAAAACATAAAAGAGAGCACATAATCACAGAATTGTTTAACTTGACCTTTAATTTGTTATCTTTGGACACGGATATTTAAAAGCACACCAGGAATCCAATCCGTGGATTTCATTTGGCACTTTAATCATTTTCAAGAATCTATCTATGAAGATAGGAAAAATCTTAATAGGAATTCAGCTTTTCTCCTTATTGAATCGTAATGTACGCATTAGAGCATACAAAGAATTCAATTAAGGGCTCTGATGAGCGATAATCATCCACAAGGATCTAATTATGAGGATAGAAAAATCTTATATGGATTTTGGAATTTGTGTAACGAGAGGTATTTCGAAACCTTGCACTAGACGTGCTTAAATCGATACACAAGGTAGAAAGTTCATGAAGTTGAGGTGCTAGATATGCCAAGGCGACATATGAAGCAGAATTTGGGGGTTGGGTACGACGTATGTTAAGTCAATCATATGAGTAGGGTTGACTTAGGGTTGGTTTGGACCACCTTGGCTTGGGTTGAATCGACAAGCATTTTCCAGGTGACCGAGTCATCCATATGATGCACACAGACGACACTGCAGGTAAGCTCGGTGAGGTGCATTACACTTGTTGCACATCGGTGCAGTACCGGCATAAGGTTTCCTTGCAGGAGGTTGAGCAGCAGCAAAGTTTGCAACAACTTTGTTTTGGATAGCAAAGCGGCATATGTCAACCAAATGTCCCCATCATCCACAGTGGGTACATTTGAAACAGGGTATCTGATTTGGATGATGACGGTTGCATCGATTGCACCAAGGGGCAGTTCCCAAGTACGGCTTCTTGGTTGGTAGTGCTGCCACCTGTCTAGGTCCTGCTTGATTTGGTGCAACTACTGCGGGATTCTTTGAAGCCTTACGCTTCTTTGGTTTTGGTGAAGGCTTGGCTTCCGTTTCCTTTGGTGATCTTGGGTGGCTTCATCCTGGAGACGGGACATGGCAATGGCTAATTCAGCAGTCTTCTGGATTACTGCGCCTATTCGTTGGGCTAATCTGGTCGCCTGCTCAGACATCTGAGTGTTGTTGCAATGAAGAGGCATCTTGAAGATAATGGTAGGCATGGGAGGAAGCAAGTGAGATGTTATCGAAAAAATCAAAACAGAATGACAACGCATAAAAATTGGGATAATTTGTTTATTACCTAAGGCAAACAAATGAGATGGTGACTAATCAAAGTAAGCGGGTCATATTAATGTATCGTGAAAACATGCTTTAGCCTATAAGTGGACACTCACCCCAAGAGTTCCCAGGTAAGAGTGACTGGTCCGATTATGTGGATTTGTACGAACACTCAAGCCTTAGACAGAAATCTCAGAGTACAGGCATCCCCCTTCCAGATTGCACGTGTTCACATTATAAGACCCAACCTTGACAAGATTTTGAAAACTTTGAAGGTTCAAAACCTTATAGTAAATCATCCTAGAACAGATGATTAGTTTTCAAAGTAGATTCGAAATTTGTGTTCTTGTTGTGGTTGTTACCTAAGGATAAGTGACAGAATTGTTTTAAGATCTAAACGCAAGTAAACTCGCGTTAGGGTCCTAGGAAGGTTATAGACTAGGTCAAAGCATTACTAATAACCTAATTCCCTATAACCATGAGCTCTGATACCAACTTTTCTGTCACACCCCGACCATGTAAAACAACAAATTGTGGCGGAAACATCGGGGAGTGTTGTAACAGAATCATTGTTTCATAACACATGGATTGAAGTTTTTTTTATTGAATTAAATGTATTACATTACACTAAAATTAGAAATAAAACATGAACAAGTAGACTTTCATTGTTATTAAGTCACTAAGGCCTCGTCCGTTCCTATGTGAGTATGCATCAATATCATCATCAAACATCACCAACTATGGTACCTGAAACACATGTGAAAATACGTCAGCATAAAAATACCGGCGAGTACATAGGTTTTATGTGAGTGTCAGATTCATGGCTCATTTATGTTTTCAAAATATAACTTGACACCTTTGTTAATTGATAAATTGGAAAACCAAGTTTTGTAAAATGTTTGTAATATAAATTGGAAATAACCAATTCAAAATAGATTTGTTTTATAAAACCTCGATACCATGAATCTGACTCAAAAACATTTGTTTTGTGTTAACCCAAATTGTAAATCATTTTTTGAAATAAAACTCGAATGTTTTATATTGTTAGAAAAACCTTGTAATATAACTTTGTTTTGATAACCTTGCCCAAGTGATCTAGATAACGCAACGATATATAATGTGTTAAAAGCACTTATATATAGGAAGCACCAGCGGCGTATCCACCATGCTTTTAACACATTACACCCGCCCAGTTACCTAATCACTTCCCTAACCCAACGGTTCAAACAGATTCAAATGGTTCACATAATCAATCATTTTCATATGGTTCACACAATCAATCAGATTCAAATGGTTCACATAATCAATCAGATTCAAACAGTTCACATAAATCAATCAATTCTAATGGTTCACATAATCAATCAGATTCAAACGGTTCACATAAATCAATCAATTCTAACGGTTCAAACAGTTCAAAAATGTAAAACAATGTGTCCATATGCTGGATGAACATATGCAACAAAATGTAATATATAAAAATCAATGTGCTAGCATGCTAAGAGAACATACATAGCAAAACATAATGAAATCATGTACTATATACCTAATGAACATAGCAAGTATATAATATAAAAGCATGAAAAGCATGAAAGTAACAAGTAGGCACATGTGTTCCACCCCAAAACATTTGAAAGCAGTAAAAGAGGGGTCTATGTACTCACTTAAGGATGCTTAGAAGTCTTGACTAACAACCAAGCAAAGCTAGAGGGATCACGGAAATCAAACGGCACCTAATATAGGTAACTATGTTAATAAACGGACCTAACTCAGATGATCGGATAGTATGAGGTTTCGTAAACCAAATGAGTGTTGGAACTCATATGATATGGTTTTACAAAGCCTACATACTAAAACGGAACCTATCCTAAGTGCGTACGACCCATTACGACTCGTTAAGGTAGCTTACGCCACTTTAACGCGTCGTTCGCGTAAAACGCGTTCGGACCGCCTACTAGTTCTATGACAAGTATTATATGCCTTAACACATCTAATAATGTTGCCTAATCAGTTTAGATGTCAAAATTTAAGTTACATATGCTTAAAATGAATTTATGCGTAAAAAGCGCATTTTGGTCATTTTCCTAAGGCATATAAACTACCTATCATACAACTACTTAAACAAAGTGACCATAAGGTATAACCTCGGAAGGTTATTCCCTATACAATTATGGTCACAATAAATGCTTGGTTGGATCTTAATGATCGACCAAACGGGTCGGGTTCGAAAGTCTAAGCGGTTGTTTAGACCGCTTATCTTGCGACCCTATACAAGCACTAATCTAAAAGTGACGAGTTAAACATGTTAAAACATGTTTAACAAGGTTTAAAAACAAGTTTGATATCAAAACAAACGGTTTTGATACCCAAGAATAGTTTGGTTGCAAAATACGCGAGAATACGCATTTTGACAGAAACTATGACTCGTCACTACGCCTAAATAACGTGGTAATCAGTAGGTATATTCACAAGAGACTATAACCATCGTGATTACGCTCACGTTACGAAGTTCAAACGAACTTCGCGTTGATCATTGACTGGTCAAATCAGAAAGTCAAACACTGTTTAACTTTCGTGCTTAAAAACACATAAAAGCATGAAGGAATACTTACAAAGGGTCCAAGCAACGAAATCTTGATCCAAATTGCTCAGGTATGAGGTGTTAAACCCCAACTTAGAGCTATTTGAATCAGATTGTGAGGAATGAGAATGAGGGTGTTGGGTATTTATAGAAAACCCATAACTGTTAGGACCGTTCCTCGTAAACCGTGCTTTGATCATGACCCTCCATGTGTAGCCCAAGGTTTATGATACTATGGGACACTTAAAACCATCAAATGGTATTGAAAACAAGGATTAAAAACCATCAAAACAGCTGAAACAGGCCAGATTCATTGTTTCTGTCTGGCAAGACCTCGCGCCCTGCGTAGACCTGCACAAGATCTTACACGGCCCGCCTAAGAGAAGTTTGGCAGTTTGGCAGAAAAGGCCCCTGCAGCCCAGAAACTTGATTTCGATGCATTTTTGACACGTTTAAGCCCTTTTAACCCCATTTCAAGGCTCTAAAATGAAGTTAAAGTATAGGGAACTTAAAATATGCTCAAAAACATCTCGGATGTCGGTTCGTTTGGTCATACAGTCGCGTTGTTCGGTTAATTACGACGAAACACGAACGGACGCGAAACCGATCCAAATTACGCGAAGAATGGAATTTTATCATGGCCAATCACTAAAATAAAATATTTTAATGATTACATAAATTTTTGGATGTCCGGATATATTCAGAACGTAAGATATGTGCGAAAATGCAAACTTATGCACTTTTTGACGCTTTTAGTCCCTATTGATCAAGAAAGTTTATTTTTGCGCACCAAACACCTCAAAGCCTATTTCTAAGCTATGTAAAGGACATTTAGGGCATGTTTAACTTATGATCAAGTTCCAGAATGCTCGTCACAGTACAAATCGGCATACTTTCGCAGTTTGTCGAAATTAATCCATATGATCGAATAAACTTGATTTCGGCATACCAAACCCTCCAAAACTTATTTCTAAGTTATGTAGAGGTTATTTAAGGTATGTTAAGCCTATATCACTGTTTCAGAGTGTTTGTTGCATTAAACTGGTTATATTTACGCATCAGTTCGCGTATAACCTTCCAGAAAGCGATTTGAAGCTCGAAATCGAACATGAATTGTTATGTGCACATGATACACATATTTATACAAATCCCAAGTATGAAACACAATATTTCATTGATTTGGTATTTGTTTGATGGTCGCAGAGGCACAGGTGTCACAATTTGTTTGACTTTCATTGACCTCATCCGATCGGTTATTTATCCGATCCAAGTGACTGATTGTTTAAACTGATCGTTCGTTTGTTTGTTTGTTTGCAGGTGATAAACGAGGTGCAAATTCAAAGTGTGATACGTGAAGGAGAAAAACAAGGATTCAAGCGTCATGGCTGAAGAATTCTACAACACGTTTTACAAGGCGTTCACTTCCGAATCTTCCGAAACATCAACCGTTACACCGAAAACCATTACGAAAACTATAAACGATAACATAAAACATGATAACTTTTATGGAACACATTCTAAACCACCAAAACTCGAAAAAATTGACGATTATACTTGATGGAGAGAAAGGTTTTTGAACTGGACGAAAGCATACGCACACGAATGTTGGTTTTGTCTAGAGTTTGGGTACAGTCGGCCGGTTAAAAACGAAGAAATTAATCCCAATGATCTATCAGATGAAGATAAAATAAAATTTTCCTACGAACAGAAAATGATCGCTTTAATCCAACAGTCTATCAGAGATTATATTTTTGCACTGTTAAATCATGATGGTTCGTCAAAATCAGTTTGGGAAGCTTTGAGAGTTAAAGCCGAGGGAGGAAAACAGATCAAAAAGAATAAAATTGCACTACTTAAAAAAGAATTTGATTTATTTGATAGCTTAAAAGGTGAGTCTGTAAGGCAAATGATTGAGAGGCTTTGTCACTTACAAATTGAGCTTAACAGATTTGGTATAACTAAAACACGTGAGGAGCTTATTGATAAAATCATTGAAGCGTTACCACGAGCTGATCAGTGGCAAACGTTTGTGTTCATTTTGAAAAATTATATGTTATATGATACGATTACTCTTGATGTTTTGATTGAAAAGATTGAAAGTCACGAGCTTGAATTGCAGAAACAAAGCAAGATGAGCAGCTCGTCATATCAACAGAATGTCGGTCTTTACTACAAGGGCAGTGTACCTTCGGTGATAGTCAGTGAATCGCCAAAGACTACATTCAGCGTTGAAAAGACGAATGACCCACAGAAAGGCTCATCAAGCTACAATCCAGGATATCACTCATCTTCTACAAATTCAAATTCTGAAGAATCTGAAGAAATTCTCTGCAACATCGCATTAAAGCTGAAAAATTCTCCAGCAATGAGCACTAACGCTGCTAAACAACAAATGAGTTTTCTGGCATCAATTCTGGAATCATACAAAAGTCTGGTGGCTGGGAAAATTGGAAATTCATAATTAACAAAGGAAGACTATGACCAGATAGATCCGAAAGAGATGGAACTCATTGATCTGAGATGGTGTTTAGCTAGCTGCATTCGAAGAGCTCGGTGGTTCATGGAAATTACTGGCAGACAATCAATCGGTGGACCATCAACAAAATTGGGCTTCGACAAATCAAAAGTGACCTGCTTTAAATGCAAACAAAAGGGTCATTTCAAAAGAAAATGCAGAAACTCTGCTGTTGAAGAAACCGCTAATCCTTTTAAAGACGATTACTATCGAAAAGCGATTTATCACAGGAGCAGAGAGGAACCATCAAAATTGAAACAAATTGAAAACAATTCTGATAAAGAGAAGTCGAGAGCATGTGTAGTGATCCAAGATGATGAGGGATTCGACTGGAGTTAATTTCTTCCAGAAGAGGTTGTTGTTGGTTACACGTTCACAGCACAAGTCAAAACAGAATCAATGAACAAACATAGTGCTTTTGTTGCTGAGATAAAGGAGAAAACGAGAGAAGAAATTCTGAAAGAGAAAACGGAAAGAGAAAGATTTTTTGCAGATTGCAGAATTCAAAAGATGCATGAGGAGTTTGAAGATGCGTAGTTTTATGGAAGGTACGATAAGAAGAGAGATTGTTACATCAACAAAAATAGAGCTCCAGTCGTTCATAGACGAGAAGTGGTGTATAATGATGTTCTTGCAGTAATTCCTCTGTCCGGCGAGTACTACTCAAATGTTGAAAAGGATAGAAATTATCTTAAAAGGCTGGATAAGATAATTCGAGATGTGATGATAGCAAGTTTGAAGAAGAGGGATGAAGAAAGAATGAAGAAGAATGTTGGTGAGTTGGTTGATGATTTAAAGAAGGTTACTAAGAAAGAGAAAGTGGAAGATGTGAAAGAAGAAGAAGCTATTACTAAAAATAGCAGAATGAAGATGATCCGAAGAAAGTAGAAGCTGATGTGAAGGTGAAGAGATCTGTTGAAGTGATTGATGTTGATGATGCTGCTGAGGAACAACAGAAGAAAGAAGCAGATCAGAAGCAGAGTGAAGAAAAGACCAAGGTGCCAATCACTGAGGTAAATACTTCAACTGATTCTGAAGTCTTAAATAAAACTGCTAAACAGTGCAAGAAATGCATGGAAACGTGCAGTGCTTGTACTGAAAAAGATGAAAAATTCAGAACAAGAGATCTAGAATTCACTAAAATCAAAAAAGTTTTCAAAGAAAAGTGCAAAGAAATGTGATGAAAAATTGACACAAAAATGCAAGATTTTGGAAAAGGAAAATGAAATTTTGAAAGAAAAGGTTTCAAAAATGAATGAAGAATGTTTGCAAAAAGAAAACTCATGTCAAGAAATGAAAAAGGAGTATGATTCGATAAAACTTGCATATCATATCACAAAAGAATCATATGAAGACGTGAAGAGTCAAATGAAACTTGTTCAATCGAGATTGAAACATTGTTCTGAAACATCTGATACGCTTAAACGACAGTATGAAATAAAACAACAAGTTGTAAATTCTTACATTGAAGATGTTGCTAAGCTAAAGCGTAAAATAGCTGATTTAGAACAAGATAACAACAAGTTACATAGTAATCACGCTTCATCATATGTTCTTGAAAGCATTTTCAATCTAAAACCGAATGGTAAAGATCTGAGCAAAAAAAGAAAGGAATTGGCTCAGAGTATCATCAGGTTCCACCACTGTTTGAGGAAAAATTCATGTTCTATGATGACGAGAAGGTGGAAAAAGCGTTCAACATGGTTGATCAATTGCCAGACAATATAGATATAACCTATTCCAAATCTGATGATTCTAGTGATTCAGAGGTGGTAGGTAAGGTCGTTGAAAGTGTTTTGAAAGAAGAGTCCGTTGAAACATGCAAATCTGAATCACAGAATGAAAATGAAGGTAGTTTTCATGAAGGTTATCTGAAAAACTCAAAATCTGAGAAAAATGCGAATGATGATTCAAAAGGATTGGTGTATACCATGATTGGATCGGACAAATTATTCTCAGATATTGAATTCCCGATTCAGAATGTGATTTCAGAAAAGATTGACAAACTGTTCAAGTTGATTGAAATTGAAAAATCCGAAATTGCAAAGTTTGCTGGAAAGAGTCACAATTTTTTTATAACAAACCTGGTTACAAAAAAGAAAAACATGAAGGCTGGTTTGGGTTATAAAAAGAAACAGAATTGGAAAAGAAATGAAACGCCAAATTATCAGAAAAAGATGAACTTTGTTCACGGAACAAGTTCTGAAGAAGAGAAATAACTCCAATTTAGGCGACAGTCTAATGAAGAGTTTTATGCTCAAAAGAAAAAACAACAACAACAGGTGAAAGATGTTTCAAAGAGAACATGTTTTAAATGTGATCAAACTTGACATCTTGCACGCAAGTGTCCAAATCCTAAACATGTTGGTGTTGAGACAAAAAGAAGTCTGATGATGTCGAAAAACATAAATCTGAGGATGTGAAACAAAGGTCAACCAGATTTGATTTAAAACAAACTTGGAGGTACAACACAAACAAGGTTGCTTCGAATCAAACTTGGAAATCAAACCAAACTAGGTTTGATTCAAGACAAAGCTGGAATTCTCACATACCCAGATTTAGAACAACACAAAGTTGGAAAACAACTGTTGATGCAACAACCAAACCAGTTTTGGAAACCAAAAGTTGTTGTTCAAAATGAATCTCATTTTTACAAAAGAAGTGCTTCAAAAGGACAAAGCTGGGTGGTTAAGACACAACCTACTTCTGAATAGAAAATTGATTCAATCAAAAAGGATGAAGTAAAAGATGAAAAGTTGTTTGTACCAAACGACGATAATTTTCCAAGATTGAATAAAGCTTATTCTGTCGAAATGCCTAAGGTCAAACAGGCCTGGGCTAAATTGTTCAAGTAATTGAGTTATGTAAATGTCCAGGTGCTCTCGAAGAAAACTAAATGTCAACAAGAGTAGTATCGGAGCAGCCTGGCACAAGAAAAGGAGGTTGTTGGTCCCTGCGATTGTTAAACAGGGAGTTTGTTCATTTCTGTACATAAATAAACCATATTTCAAAAATCCTAAAATTGAAAAATTAAAAAAAAAACCAAAAATATGTTTTTATTTTGTCAAAATTTGGAAAATAAAAAATATGTTTGTTTTTAAATTTTGTCAAAAATCAAAAATTTCAAAAATATGATAATTGAATATGCCGAAACCCTCACGGCTGAACAAACATGATTGATTTCACAAGATTGAAAAATGGTTTTCAAACTGTAAAATATCAATGTGTTGTAAATCATGGGGGTATATTTTCTGCAAAACAGAGCATGTGAAGCAGAAAATGGATGGCGAGACAAAGCTATTAGTATTAGGTTGTCAAATTTTCTTTAAATGTTTTGAATTTTAGGGGGAGTAAGCATTGTCAGAAAATCCAAAAACATTAGAAAAATTGAAAAAGCCAAAAACATGATAAAATTAAAAAAGAGTTTTGTGTAAAAAGAGGAAATGATAGTACATCAGTAGACAATCACAGTATGCAAAAGAAATGGAATGTTAAAATGTGATAAACGGTCTCACTGATGATATGCCAGTAGGTTTTTACACGCTTAATAGATTGTTTTCGAGATATAAACCTAAATATCAAATACTTACTTATCTTGTGGGGAACATCTCTCGGATATATGGGTAACCCCCGAAATCTTGTTTTAGAGATTGCCTGATTCTGAGATACTAGGTCTTTATATTGTTTGATATATGGGGTATTATACCTAGTCTTCTGATATTGCGAAAGCAATGGCCTAGACCTCGTATAATACTTTACGCGCTTTAAAAGCTTACCCTCTGCATAAAAATTGAAAAATATTGAAAGATATGAATCAATTGCAGTTGAAGAAAAGATTCTCTAAAGGGAACACACCTAAAGTCGAGCCTTCATCTCTTTGACTGAACGGTAGTTCATATCTGAGCTCTCAAGGTCTTGCACTAACCCAGAATACAGATATCAAATTGGTATACTCACCTGTAAGACTGAATCTAGGGAATTTTGATACGGGAGTATATTCTGAGGTGGGATACGCGAATAAGTTAAGTTCTTATGACACTAAATCTCGTATCTCGAATCAATTGAACTTTGTGTGAAAATTTAAGTGGATCAGTATACTGACAATCTAAGTGAATCGTTTAGAACTTAAAGTGTTTAAAGCTCAACGGTGCTAGTGATTTGTCATAAAATGATATGATCCTCTGACACGAATTTAAACAAAAATATTGTCTGTAAGTATGTTTGTAAATAGTTGTTTACTGCTTTATGTTTCAGAAAAATACAAAAAGATTTTGATTTCACTTTATTTTCGACAACCGATGTCTGAGAGCTGAGTTTCAAAATCTAAGTATGCTAAACGTGTTTCTGAAAATAAAACAAGTTCATTAATTTGAAACTTGAAAGTTTTTAAAATCAAAAACAGTTTGTGAGATCTCCAAGGTCATTAATTTGGACTTGGATGATTAACTGTGAGGATTTTGGATTCTTAACGTTCAAATCTATAAAGTCATTTGATAGGGGAAGAGAGTCAAGTTAATCCTGGATATATTCATATTATTATATTTGTGTAATAGAGCCAGGTTCTTGATTCAAAAGTTTTTAAGAGCCATGTCATCATTCCTGGACAACCGAAAACGCTTTCACTGTCGCATATTTGAAATGTTCCAGTTTATGCTTAGAACTAGGTTTTCAATCCTGGTTGTTCAAAATGCTTTCACTTATAAATGTTTGAGAAATTGCAGATGTTGTACCAGATTACGATCCCGATAGCTGAGTCTAAGGGGGAGTCTGAAGAGCTCGACGCATGGGGGAGCTTGTAACCGAAAAGCTAGGTATCGATCCCAAAAGCATGGAAGCTTG
Organism: Helianthus tuberosus; assembly: GCA_030545235.1. Classification (NCBI taxonomy): domain Eukaryota; kingdom Viridiplantae; phylum Streptophyta; class Magnoliopsida; order Asterales; family Asteraceae; genus Helianthus; species Helianthus tuberosus. Next base: position 88,644 of record JARYGA010003810.1, on the reverse strand, counting down.
ACGAAAGGGGGAGCCTGAAGAAAAAGAGTTTACCGAAAGGGGAAGCAGCTAAAGCTGAAGACAAATCCACGGGGAGTCTGTTCGAACAAGCGGGAGTCTATAACTGCTAAAGATTATTAAAGCTTCAAAAAGACTCAGAGAGATAGAGAAAGACAAGATGCTACGAGATTGACTACGGCAATATCCAAGGGGGAGTCTGTGGGTGCAGATATGTCTATCGCCTCCGTCAATCCAGTTCGTAGCAGAAATCAGAAGAAAACAAGGCTTTATAGTGTAATATTTAGGAGAAAGTCAAGGTGGCATTATTGTAATTACCTTGAACTTAGCTTAGAAGCCTTGCCTATAAATAGGAGGCTTAGGTGATGGATTTAGAACTTTTGGCATTTGCTACTTTGGAGCTTGGAGCTTAGAGAGAGAAAGTAGAGAGAGAAAGTAGCAAGGTGATTCACGGTGCTTGTACGTTTTTCATATATCCTATAGAATCACAGATTATATACGTTCTTGTGTTCGGTCTGTGACACCCGGCTTTTCATGCCGTACCGTACAATTGTAACACGTGTTGTGAATAGATAAAAGGCCGTATTTGACTAATTATGATGTTTATATGTGGAATTTAATGAGTTGGTAAATTTAAACCTTGGTAAAAATTATGTTGGCAACGATAAGATAAACGCTTATCGTGTAACGATTAAAATGAGAAACGAACGTCGGTGACCACCCGATCAGTATTAAAATCCTAAAAATAGTCTGTTATGATTAGAATAATAATTATAATCATATTCATGAGGAAAAAGAAATTAATACGCTAAGAAACTCTATTTTTCGAGTTTGAGCGCGTACCCTCAACAAAGCCAGTCAAGGCAAATGGTAATTATTTCAGTGATATTTTGGTGTGATTATTTTTATAAAATGATAAAAATAAATAAAAACGCTTAAATCCCTATTTTTGCAATTTTAAGCGCGTACCGCGCAGCACAGCGCGCATACTGCCAAATACCGGCAATGTAGCCAGTCCAGGCAAACAAAATATTGTTCAGTAATATTTTGGCGAGTTTATTTTTATAGAGCGTTAAAAATAATTTAAAACGCGCTAAAACGGGATTAAAACGCTAGATAAAATACCCGGTATCCAGTAAAATACCCGTTTTAGCACTAAACTATATATATATATATACATACATGTATATGCGTGTGTATGTGTGTGATTTGTGAGGTGGCGGCTGGTTGGGAGGGTTCCTCTTCTCTCTCTAGACACTTGTGGACATGGGGAACATCATGGTGATGATTAATACCCTAAAGGCATCCATAATCTCCCAACACCCAAGAAACCTTTCACCATTTTTCATTCTCTCTCTCTCCCTCTTGATAATTCTCGGCCGAAACCCCCTCTAACATACACATTCAAAAATTTTAAAACCTTTTCATGAAGATTCAAAGGCCTTTCATGGTGATTTCAAGCTTGTAGCGGGGTTTGGAAGTGATTTCAAGAAGATTCAAGCAAGAACAAGCCTCATATCACCATCTTTTCTCAAAAACCCACTTAGAATCTTGAAGGTATGAACTTATTTTAAAACCACATTCTTGATTTTTTAGTGATGATGGAGATGTTAGATGGTTTCTCTTGAACTTGGAATAAATCACAAACTTGTGACAAACAAAGAATAAGATTTCAAACAAAGCTAAAATGAGTGTGTATATGTAAGTATGTATGGCCGAAAATTTGTGAGAGTGTGTGTATTTAGTTGTGTTTTGATTTTTGTTGAATGATCCTTGATTGATTTGAGTTGATTCTTGAAAGATGGATAACATGCATGCGTTAAAAAGATGTCATAAAAGAAGGTTCTAAAAGGGTCTTGTGATATGAAATGAATATGATATAAAGTGAACTTTTGGAAGAATATATGTGTGTATATGTGTCGTATATATGTATATATGTATGCATGTATGTAAGTTTTTGTCACATGTACTTAAATGGAGGAATGTTTGCATTTATGTGAAAATAATTTGGTGTTAATAAAATGGATACGTTTTGATTTATATGAACATGAAATAAATATATTCTAGATGCATTTAAGGTCATGTTGGATGATGATTTTATGATATGGGTATACTAGATGCATATATTAGACATGCATGATGATATGTGATCATAAAAATGTGATTTGAGTATGATTTAGTAAAAATCAGTTTTAATCAGATTATAAACACTAAAATAAAGTCATTTTAAAGTGTTTAGTGACATATAACAATGTCATAATGTTTGCTAGCTTTGCATGTTGTACTTGGTGCATTAAAAGTTGTAAAATACGTGAAATCGCATGATTTATGTGACTTACACAAAAACTGCACTAATCTGATTATAACCACTATTTTAATCAGTAAATAAAATGTATTTTGTTAAAATATCAAGTCATTCTGAGTTGGGATGATTATAGAAACGTTTAACGCAAAACTATGCGTTAAAACAGTCAAAAATTGGCTTTTCGAGTGATTTTTATAAAACTGAATTAGATCAGTAAGTAAACTGAGATTTTTAGTTTAAAAATAAGTATTTTAACTAATTTTAAGTTTACTTGGTGTTTGGTTAGTCATACGTGACTTCCGACACCCGAAAGCGTTACCGAATCGCTAAAATACGCATTTTTCTATGAACACTAGTATGGGTAAAATTTTGGGTGAACCTTATGTGTTAAGATATGTTATGTGATTTAAACATGAAAATTTGAAATATGTTAAGTTTTAACATGATATTAGAAATTTAGCTTACGCATGTATGCTTGTACGTTTTGTGCGGTAGAAACGGTAAAAATCGCTTTAAATGTGTGACTTGTTTGTCGAGCATGAAATTTGATACATATGAGATATTTTATGTATATTTGCTTTAAAAATGAAAAAATAGATAAGTTAACAAGATTTCGCGTGTTTCGATGATAAATTAAATTATGTGAACGTTTATGTATATATATTACGACGCACAAATCGTAGATAAATTGCGTATAAACGGGAGTGTTAACGGATTTACACGATGTTGGTCACCAATAAAATCATTCAAGTCGCAAAATCATAAAAATATATATATATGGACTCATATATATATATTAACCTGCCAACATAATAAAAAATGATAACTTTTCGAGAAAATCTCAAAGTTATTTGACAATTCTAAGAAACGGAGAAACTTAGGATTTTTGTGTTATGTATATTGATTTAAAATCATTCCTATATATATAATAGGACGTGTAGAGATTAATCTCTGGAATTGCGCTATTTAAAATACGCACCCAAAGGTGAGTGTCACTAAACCCCTCTTTTTACTGCTTTGTATACATTTTGGGGGTAAAACACGCCAATAAAAGGGTTTAATAATGTTTTTGGATTAAACATACCTTTTAATATAAAATATATATATATTTTCGTTGGAAATATATGGAGTTTGATAAATCATACGTTTCGAGATAAAACGTTTTGATGAATGAATGTTTGGAGGAAATTGGGATGATACGGTGTTTCCTGAGGAGAAACTGACCGTAAAGCTAGGACGAATGCTGGCCTGGTCTCAAGGGAGGGGATTCAGGGGATTCGTACAACTTCGTGTATTAAATTTTTCATATTAGTAGGATATATATATTGTACGTGAGGCAGACATCATATTGGTCTCAAAGTGGACCCCGCGCCCATGATGTCGTTTAATCTATTAAGTAAATGTACGTGAGGAATTGTTGGTAGATCTATCGGGTTGACAACCCCGTCGTGACCGGTCGCCCCGTGTCAAGTCAAACGACGAATTTAGATTCTGGTTATTCTCTAGCTTTGATTATCCCTACATGGTAAATATATAGTTCGTATTGTCTAGCTAACATACGAGTCTGAAAATTGACGCTATGAATTTAATATACAAAACCTGGGTAAGAGCTTTATTGTCGGGTTTTTGAACTGCGACGGATGACCCATGGATTTTATTAAGGAAGTAAAACGGACTTTCTAAAATTATTTGGATGTTTTTAAAATAAACACACAATTAGAAAGTTTTCCTTTGGAATGAATTATTTGAATGTGAATATGTGAACTCACCTTCCTTTGTGTTGACACTTGATTTTAACGTGTTCTGCAGGTACATGAGTTCGGCTTCGGGAATCATGGCGTATCTTGTGTTTGATGATGCATGTTGTGTTACTTAAAAATGTTGGACTACTTGTAAACTTTCTGGGACGTTTGTAATAAGATCCGTGAGGATCAAGACAACTTAACTTATGTGGTTGTGTCATGGTTTTTAAAATGTAATGTTTAAATACTTTATGTTTTAAAATAAGTCAATATGTCCAACAAATAAGTGCATCGTTCAACAAGATATAAATGGGCACCAACTTCCGTCACCACTACATTTAATATTTCGCTGCGACGTATTTTGGGGTGTGACAGAAGTTGGTATCAGAGCCAATGGTTGTTAGCGAACTAGATGTTTTCGGAGGAAAACACTAGACTTCAACCGAAGAATTTTGAGATTTAAAGTCCAAAATTCTCGAAGCCAAGATTTTTAAATAAACATGGAAAATTTTAACATGTATGAAAACCCTTATGTGTTTATGTGCATACGTGATTATCTGTTTATTTGGGCCTTATGAGTTATCTTCCATTTGAACACACACTTACTTTGTATGGTTACGATATGTCACGTCTCGGCCTATAGAGCCATTAGTAGTCCTGCTCACTGATATTGTCGTGCCTACACTTGAGATTCTTTTGCCCGTCGTTACAGAATCGTTTGTTTTGCTATTCGAGTCACGTGTTTTGCTACACCTCTTTTAAGTCTACACTCACCGTAGGAAGAGAACTCGCCCTTTTGGAGAGATCGCATTCGACTTCGAGAGCTGAGACAGCATCCGCTTTGAAGAAGCAGAAAGGGATTTGGGTCAATCGCTCTCACTACGATCGTCAGTTCGCCACGTTATGTGGAGGAGACGATGAAGGGCAAGATGAAAGACATAGAGGGACAGATGGACTAGTATGATGAGCTAGAAGAGCTTGTTAGGAAGATGTTGGACTTCTAGGGATTGAAGCGTTAGTTGTCGGTTGTTTCTGTTGTTTGTTTTGTATATCTCATTTGATGAACCATATTTATGGCTTGGATGCCAAATTCTCAGATATTTAGGAGGAAATTTCATATAGACTTGTTGCGGGTGTTGATGTAGACACGCCGAATTTTGATTAGTCTTAGTACTAAAAAAAACAAGCTTTGTAATTTCTGGTATAAATATCGAATGGGTTCCTTTTGGTTTAAAAAAAATTGTTCTCATTAATATGTGGATATTATACATGCCCAATGTTTGGTCCACTAGCATTTAATGATTGAATTATTTTTGGATATCGTCTTATGTTGATATTATGTTGTAATAATAGAAATGACGAAATGCCGCCAAAAGCGAGACAAGGTTCTGGACTACCTATTACCCCAGAGGAGTTGGCACAACTCATAGCCCAACACGTTAATACTGCCATGGAACAGCGCGATGCTAACCAAAATGATGGCCAGGAACATGGATGTGGTGCTCATAGGCATGGTCTTGGTGGGACCTAGATCGGAAACCCTTCAGGTAAAATAATGATCAGAAAGTTTTAGTAGTTCCTGTGTTATGATATAATCGGAGCGTAATTTTGATTCTTCATTAACTTTGTGAGCAGTACATAGATGTACACATAAAATAATCCAGGGTTGTAACCCAAGATCATTTACTGGTACCCTATGCAATGACGTGGTAACGGTATGCGTGATGTCGGGCCGACATAGCGGGTCGACCATTCAAATAATTCCGCATTCCGAGCCTAGATCTGGGGATTCGCGAAAGCGAAAGTCTGAGAGTTTGAGAAAAGATACCAATAAGGAGCGTGACAGGAAACGCAGTTCGAAGAAGGCGTATGTAGCCAGTTCTAGCCGTTCTAGAAGAGATAATGCCAGGGATAACAGGAGTGGTCCAGAGGAGAAGACTCGCGAGGATGAGTAGAAAAGTGCGCCAGATGCGGTTGAATTGGGCATGTTACTCGCGAGTGCTATGCTAAGAATACATCGGAGGGAGGTACACTCGAGGGATGTTACGAGTGTGGTGAGCAAGGACATTTTAGGAGAGATTGTCCGGAAATGAAGGGTCAGGATGCTAAGGGCAAAGCCGTTGAGGCGAGAGCTGGGAAGGCACGTGAGAATCCTACTACTGTTACTAGTATGTTTCGAATCAGAAACCAATCTATGTTCATACTTTTAATACCTGTTAGTGCAGTAATGTCTATCGCCTCCGTCAATCCAGTTCGTAGCAAAGAATAGAAGAAATGTGATTCTATAGTGTTTTAAGTAGGGAAAAAGGTAAGGTGGCAAACTTGTAAATAAGGGGAAATCCCTTAAGCAAAAAGCATCTGATGAGGAGGATTCTTCTTGTGTGCCACCTGAAAAGACAAAGAAGCTTAGAGCAAAGCGTAAGGTAGTACAGTCTGGGGTTGTTCCGAGAAGAGTTCGTGCAAGAAAAGGTGGTGCTTCTTTACCTGAAAGTCAAGCTGGAAAGAAAGAAAAGCATGTTGCTACTTCAGAGGTTCATGTAGCTGAAAAGGATCAAAGTGTTGAAACTCCAAAAGCTCCAGAGGTTCAATCACAAAGTGTTCCTGAGGTGGAAGTTCAAAAGAAAACAGTTGGTGATGATTATGTTGAGATAACGGGGTATAAAGCAGCTACACCACCACCACCTCCACCACCTCCACCACAAGATCAACTGAATCAAGATATTCCTGAATCTTCTCAACAAAGGAATACAACTTTTGATAATCTGTTTGAAGACCTTCCTTTTTCAACTGGGGTATACAGAGAAGATATTCCAGAAGGAGATTATGATATGTTCAACAACGAAGCAGTAAAAGAATTAACGAAGAAGGTTGCTGAACTTGAAAAGAAAAAAGGACAAAGCTGTTGCTGAGAGAGATGTGTTGAAGAAGCAAGTTGAAGACTTGATGAAAGTCAATGATGAAATCAAGTCAGTGATGATCAAGCAACAAGAAAAGTTGAAGAAAGTGAAAAATGATAATCATGACAACACACAACTGTTTGAGATCTTGTCAGCTGAGAACGTTGAGATGCGTCAGAAGATGAAAAATTTGGAAGATGTGAATCAAACTCTTAATCAGCTTTTGATCGAAATCAGTGAAGCTTCATCGAATGAAATGAAGACAATGAAGTTGGAGATGGAAGCTATGAAGGCTGATAAAGTAATGAAAGATAATCAGCTCAACATGTTATATGCTGTCATGGAAAGTCATCTGAAAATCGATGTTCATGCTGCATTCAATGAGATTGAAGTGAAAAGAGCTGAGGATCGTAGAGTTGAACGAGAAAGGCGACTGGCTGAAGAGGCAACACAAAGAAAGAAAAGTGTTATAGAAGAAACTCAAGAAGCTGGAGGTTCTTCAAGCCAAGTTGATGTTGAGATGGTTGATGCTGAAACAGCAAATCCTATGGGATTCATGCTGGTTGGTGAGTCTTCTACTCTATCCTTTGATCTGAATGATATTGTTCGCCGAGTTCATGTGATTCAAAAGAAAAAGAAGGCGAAAGAAATGTTGATGTTGACATGGAAAGATGAGGAAGAAGTAGAGGAAGAGACACCGAATTTTATTCTTATTGGTAAACCATCCTCGGTACATTATAGCCTTAAAGAGATTGTTCGCGGAGTTAAAATTGATGAAAGATGAAAAGAGGCTAGGAGGGCTCGTGGAGAAATTGTTGATAGTGATTCTGATTTGGAAATCCTTGGTGATGAAGATGAAGATGAAAATGATAAGTCTGATAAGAAAGATGATAAAGATGATAAGGGTAATGATGATGATGATCAGGGTGCGTCTGGATTGTTGGTTGAGAATCCTAATGTTGAGCAGAGAATTGAAGATTTTCTGAATGATGAAATCAACGAACAAGAGGATGATGATCATCAAGAAGCCTCTACATCTGGAAATCAACATGCTGACCAGGTATATCTTTCTCAGCCAACTGTGATTTACTTAAATGCTTAATATGAGAGAGAGATAGAGATACCGAGGTCCAGGGAAGAAATTCTGGAGGAGTTGGGTTTGGATGATGGGAAGTTCAAGTTTGATATTGAAGATGAAATCCCTGCATCTACAGAAAAAGAATTTGAGTATGCTCAGGAAGCTGATATCTACAATAATGTGATTATTGAAGATGCTTCAGACTCCTCTGATGAAGAAACTGATTTTCATTATTCTGGAATTGATGAAACATTTCCTTCTTTGGCGGAAATGTTCAAGGATCAAAACGAAGATGAGATCAGGAGAAAGATTGTTGAGAAGGTTTCAACTGAAGGTGTTCCAAAGACAATCCCAAGAGAAAATCTGGCTGAGGAGAGGAAAAAGTGGTTTAAAGTGATGCCGAAGGAGAGGAAGTCTCTTAGGGCACTTCAGTACTTCACGCACGACAAAGACATCTCATGGGGTGACATTTTATCGTGGGGATATCTGGAAGATCTGCAGGTTTATGCAATTCGACGTGAGCAGGGTGTTCAATATTTTGAATATCTATTAGATATTAAAACACTTCCATGGTGGGATGTTGATAAACTTGTGCAGACGAAGAATATAAAGCAGTTCTATTATGGTCTGGAAGTGAAAGTACTTGATCAGCATTTATGGGATTACATAAAACAGCAGGCCAAGGTTGGATATCCTGATTGGAAGCCGCAACATCCAAAGCAGATTGTGACTATCTTGGAAAATGGAGAAAAAGATATAACTTTGGATGTTAAGCCTCCACGATGTCTAAAGAACATGCCTCTCAGAGCAATTGAGCAAGATTTTCATGATTTATTCGAAGGCTGGCTGTACAATGAAACAACAGCTGAGGCAGTAATCTCATTGTTTGACAAGTCCACCGGAAAGTCACGAAGAATCAGCATTCTGGATCCTATGTGGCTTGTAAACTGCTCGAAGAAAGACATCGACTGCTTGTTCTATAACAAAATAATGTATGAGAAAAGAGACAAAGAACAAGCGTTGCAGTATCAAACGATCGTGGATGTGTGTTTTGCTCAAGACATCAACTCAGGAAGGTATTGGAAGACGAAATGGAGAGATCTTGAGATTGATGAATTCCTGAAAAAGTACAAGCGCAACCAGAAGTTTAAAGAGATTACTGATAGAGCAGCTGTACTTGGCAAGCAAAATATGGGAAGACCGCCACCAACAGATCAAACACCAATCAAGAAAGAGGAAAACAAGATTCCCAAGTGGGACCGGAAGCGTGATGGTGATCCGGTATACAGAAAATGGTGGATCGAAGAGGGAAGGATTCTAAGACGAAGAATGTTAGAAGAAAAGGCTGAAAAGAGAAGACAGAGAGAAAAGGAAAGAAGGCGTAACAGGAAGGAATGAAGACTATGCTGGAAGGAACTGCAGCTACATCCGAGGGGGAGTCTGTTAGTTCATACGTCTGTAGCTTCCGTCAGCATTTAGTCGTATTTTGTCTGTTTATGTCCTTTGTGAACAATTATGTTTATGTATGTATGTACGTAGTCAAACAGCTCAGGATATGGAACTTGTATGTAAAAGTGTTGACCTTAGGTTGACTTGTGTCACCCGATCGGATGGGCCATCCGATCGGACATCACTGTCATCCGATCGAACAATAGCCTTATCATCCGATCGATCAGCACTTACTAAGTTCCTGAGTTGCCTATAAATACCCGGTCAGGATATGTCATTTAGAACTTTTGTCACTTTAGGAGAACTCTGTCAAGTCTGACTTCTACTGGCACTTGTGTACTTTCATATCAGTTGAATAGAAAGATCAGACGGTGTTAAACATTGAATACTTTGTCGTACTTCTGTAACTTGATCCAATGGATTCCGCACATTGATCGAGTCGATTCATCTAAGTTCCTGACGAACAAATCCTGTATGAGGACCTAACAAGTAGTATCAGAGCTTGACCCGACTACAAAGAAGCGATCATACTTTGAACGGTGTAATTGAAATTGATTGTCTGATTATATGATAGTGTATCGTCATGTGATGTTGTTATTTGGTCGATGTGCATGTGAATTGATCAGTGCATGTGAAGCGATCTAATAATATTCTTGAATTCATTTAAGTTGTCGGCCATTAATTCTGAAATTGCTCATAATCTGTCAGTTTGCATGAGAGTATAGTTTGAAAATCAAAGTTCATCGTTGAGGTCAAAAGGTCATAATACTACCCGATCGGACAACATAAATTTTTGTCGTGTAGTGCCATTAATCGAGTGGCAGCTCGTTCGAAGTACCACCCGATTCATTACATTGAATTTTCAGGTTTGACTTTTATTGACCTACCCGATCGGATTACCACCCGATCGGGCGACAATCTGATTCATAGAATTTCATTGAATAGTTTGACTTTGTTTGACCCACCCGATCGGGTCACAATCTGATTCATTGCATTTCATTAAGAAGTTTGACCTTGTTGACCCACCCGATCGGGTCACAACCCGATTCAAGGGACTTGGTTTGTTCAAAGGTTTAAGGTGCAACGAATCGAGTGGCAATCCGAACGGATTACCACCCGATCCTAATCATTTCATTTTGTTCGTTTGCAGGTGATTTACAAGGTGCGAATATCAAGAAGTAGATTGAAAATGCCAGGAGTTAGTATTCTAGATAAACTGTGGAAAAGAGATAGTGCAAGATATGAGATTAGAAAATTGAATGATCCATTCAAAGAAGCTCGGAGAGCCAAAAAATGGAATGATGAATTGGAATGTTATATGGATCCACAGGGAAATCCAGTGGTTGATCCTTCTAAGGTGGATTTTGATGCAGTAACAAATCTTTTTCCAGATCAGGACACTTATCATACAAGAAGATTAACTGAAAAAGGTTATGAAGCTGATCTGATGAACAAAGTGAAAGAAATTTTTGAAGCAAGCCTACCAAAGGTGGTGGAAATGAAAAAGAGGAAAGAAGAGGAGCTGAAAAGGCTGATAGAGGAGGTGAAGAGAACGGCAGAGAATGCTGATGAGGAAGAACAGAAGAAAGAATAGGATCTGAAGGAGAAAACAGAAGAATCACAGGTGCTGAAAGAAGCTGAGATAAACGAATCTTCTGAATTGTTGAATGTTGAAACTGCTGATAAAAATGAAAACAAGTGCAGGAATTGCAAAGAAATGTGCAAAGTCTGTACTGAAAAAGATGAAAAGATAAAAACAAAAGATATTGAAATAAATAAAATTGAAAATGATTTCAAAACAAAATGCAAGGAAATGCTTGAATATGAAGAAATTTTGAAACAAAAGGTTGAAAAGCTAACACTAAAATGTCAAGATTTTGAGAAGGAAAATGAAATTTTAAGACAAATGTGTACATCAAAATGTGAAGGTTGTGTTGAAAAAGATAATAAGTTTCAAGATTTTCAAAAAGAGTATGATAATTTGAAATGGTCAAGTCAGAGGGTACAAGAAGCATAAAATACTTTGAAGAAACAAGTCAAATGTTTTGATGAAAGATTGTCTGAAACTTTAACAACAAAGGAACTTTATGAGAAAAAGTTTAAAGAAAAGAAACTTGAATTAAACAAGTGTGTTGATGAAGTTGCTAATCTCAAACAAGTTCTGGTTGAAAAAGAAAAGATTGTTACAAAACTTCAAAGTTATCATAGTTCTTCGTACATTCTCGAACGCATTTTCAACATCACACCAGATGACAAAGATACTGACAAGAATAAAAAAGGTATTGGTTCAGAATATCATCAGGTACCACCACCATTGAGAAATAACTATACTTTTTATGTTGAGGAAAAGGTGGCAAAAGGTCTGAATATCGTTGACCAATTACCTGAAAGTATTGATGTGACTTACGCCAAATCTGATGAAGCTGATGATTCAGAGGTGGTAAGTAAGGTTGTTGAAAGCGTTTTGAAAGATGAGTCTACCAAAGGTAAGTCTGAATCACAGGATGAAAATGAGGGAAATTTTCATGAAGGTTATCTCAAACATTCAAAATCTGAGAAAGTTGTGAATGATGATCCAAAAGGATTGGCTTATACCATGATTAGATTGGACAAATTATTCTCAGATAATGAGTTCCCGATTCAGAATGTGATTGCAGATAAAATTGACAAAGTGTTTAAACTGGTAGAGATTGAAAAGTCAGAAATTTCAAAATTTGCTGGAAAAACCAAGAAAACTTTTTATAACAAACCTAGTTACAAAAAGAAGAATATGAAGGCAGGGTTGGGTTATAAAAGGAAACAAAATCAAGATAAAAGATTTGAAAAGCAAAATTTTCAAAAGAAAATGAATTTCGTTCATGGGAAAAGTTCGGAAGAAAAGAAAGAACTCAAATTTAGACGACAGTATAATGAAGAGTTCTATGCTCAGAAAAAACAACAACAACAGGCTAAGGATGTTTCAAGGAAAACGTGTTTTAAATGTGATCAAATTGGACATCTTGCACGAAAATGTCCAAACCTAAAGCCTGTTGATGTTGAAAACCAGAAATCTGAGGATGAGAAACAAAAGACTACCAGATTTGATTCAAAACAAACTTGGAGGTACAACACAAACAAGTTTGTTTCGAATCAAACTTGGAAACCAAAACAGACCAAGTTTGAATCAAAACAAACATGGAAATCTCACACACCCAGATTCAGAACAACACAAAGTTGGCAAACATCGGTTGATATGTCAAAACCAAACCAATTTTGGAAACCAAAAGTTGTTGTTCAAAATCAAAATAATCAAAACGAGTCACGATTTTACAAAAGAAATGCTTCAAAAGGACAAAACCGGGTGGTTAAGAAACAAGTGACTTCTGTGAGTGATGAAAAAGTTGAAGTCAAAGATGAAAAATTGTTTGTGAAAACTGACAAAGATTTTCCATCATTAAATGAATTTTGTGTTGAAATACCTAAGGTCAAACAGACCTAGGCTAAATTGTTCAAGTAATTGAGTTTTTGTGAATGTGCAGGTGCTCATGAAGTGTGATTGTCAAGAAAAAGAATGGATAAGCAGCCTGGCACAGGAGGAGAAGGCTGCTGAACCCTGGTTTGGTTAAACAGGGAGTTTATCGTTTTATGTACATAAATAAACCATATTTCAAAAACTCTAAAAACTGAAAAAGTTAAAAACCAAAAATATGTTTTTATTTTGACAAAAAATTTGAAAAATCAAAAATATGTTTGTTTTTAGATTTTGTCAAAAATTAAAAAAAAAATTCAAAAAATATGTTGATTGAATACGCCGAAACCCTCACGGCTGAACAAACATGATTAATTTCACAAGATTGAAAAACGGTTTTCAAACTGTAAAATATCATTGTGTTGTAAATCAAGGGGGTACATTATATTTTCTACAAATCAGAGCATGCGAAGCAGAAAGTGGATGGCGAGGCGAAGCTATCAGTATCAGGTTGTCAAATTTTCTTTAAATGGTTTTGAATTTTATGGGGAGTAAGAAATTGTCATAAAATCCAAAAACATTAGAAAATTTGAAAAAGCTAAAAACATGATAAAATTCAAAACGAGTTTTGTGTAAAAAGAGGAAATGAAGGTACATCAGTAGACAATCACAGTACGCTAAAGATATGGAAAGTTAAAATGTGATAAACAGTCTCACTGATGATATGCCAGTAGGTTTTTACACGCTTAGTAGATTGTTTTCGAGATATAAACCTAAATATCAAAACTTGCTTATCTCGTGGGGAACATCTCTCGGATATATGGGTAACCCCCGAAATCTTGATTGAGAGATTGCCTGATTCTGAGATACTAGGTCTTTATACTGTTTGATATCTGGGGTATTATACCTGGTCTTCTGATATTGCGGAAGCAATGGCCTAGACCTCGTATAATACTTTACGCGCTTTAAAAGCTTACCCTCTGCACAAAAATGGAAAAATATCGATAGATATGAGCCAATTGCAGTTGAAGAAAAGATTCCCTAAAGGGAACACACCTAAAGTCGAGCCTTCATCTCCTTGACTGAACGGAAGTTCATACCTGAGCTCTCAAGGCCTCGCCTGTAAGACTGAATCCACCTGTAAGACTGAATCCAGGGAATTTTGATACGGGAGTATATTCTGAGGTGGGACACGTGAATAAGTTAAGTCCTTAAAACACTAATCTCGTATCTCGAATCAATTGAACTTTGTGTGAAAATTTAAGTGGATCAGTATACTGACAATCTAAGTGAATCCTTTAGAACTTAAAGTGTTTAAAGCTCAACGGTGCTAGTGATTTGTCATAAACTGATATGATCCTCTGACTCGAACTCAAACAAAAATATTGTCTTTAAATATGTTTGTAAATATTTCTTTACTGCTTTATGTTTCAGAAAAATACAAAAAGATTTTGATTTCTACTTTATTTTCGACAACCGATGTCTGAATGCTGAGTTTCAAAATCTAAGTATGTTGATTGTGTTTCTGAAAATAAAACAAGTTCATTAATTTGAAACTTGTAGTTTTAAAAATCAAAATTCAAAAACAGTTTGTGATATTTCCAAGGTCATTAATTTGGACTTGGATGATTATCTGTGAGGGATTTGGATTCTTAAATTGTAAAATCAATTTTTAAGAGCTAGGTTTTGATCTTGGTCGCTTAAATCGTCAAATCTATAAAGCTTTTTTATAAGGGGAGAGAATCAAGTAATCCTGGATATATTCATATTTTTATATTTAGAGCCAGGATCTTGATTTAAAAGAGCCAGGTCACGATTCCTGGAAAATCGAAAAAAACTTTCACTGTCGCATATTTGAAATGTTTTAGATTATGCTGAAAAAGCCAGGTTTTTCAATCTTGGATGATTCAAAAGTTGTTACTTATAAATGTTTGAGTGCTGAAGAACTATTCCAGACTACGATCCCGATAGCCGAGTCTAAGGGAGAGTCTGAAGACGAGCTCGACGCAAGGGGGAGCTTGTATCCGGAAAGCCAGGTGTCGATCCCAAATGCACGGAATCTTGATGAAAGGGGGAGCCTGAAGAGAAAGAGTCTAACCGAAAGGGGGAGCAACTGAAATCGAAGACAGATCCACCGGGATTTTGTTCGAGAAAAAGGGAGTCTGTGGTTGCTGATGATATCAAACCTTCAAGAAGACTAAGAGAGAGAGAAAGACAAGACGCTACCAGATTGACTGCGATAATATCCAAGGGGGTGTCTGTTAGTGCAGTATGTCTATCGTCTCCATCAATCAGAATCGTAGCAAGACACTGAAGAAATCTAGAGCTTTTATTGTAATATTTAGATAAAATGGGCAAGGTGGCAATCTTGTAAATAAGGAGAAATCCTTATACCTTGTGCCTATAAATAGAATCCTTAGGGTTAGGATTTAGAACTTTTGCTAGACTTTTGGCCATTTGAGATCTTGGAGCTTGGAGCTTAGAGAGAGAAAGTCTAGAGAGAGAAAGTCTTCGTAGGTGATTCACGGTGCTTGTACTCGTCATATTTTTCAATAGAATCACGTTAATTGTACGTTCTTGTGTTCGGTCACGTTCATGTACGGATTCCACACGTCACACGTTCGGTTCGCAATCGTTCGGGAGTCAAAACCGGTCTTACAAGTGGTATCAGAGCAGGAGCTCGATTGCACGGATCAAACACATAGTTTCGCACAAGAATTCATCAGATTCAGATCAAAAATCGCATCAGATTTGCTCAGTTTCTTCATCTTTTCATATCTTCACGTTTTTATCTAAAATCGCCAAATTAAACAAGTTTTTACTGTTAAAAATTGCTGATTTTTGGATATGTTGTGCGAAAATACTTGATCTATAAGCCTACAAATTTTCAGAACCTAATTCTATGCCGTTTAAGAGAAATCTAAATTTTTGTGTTCGAAAAAGTTGTGAAAATGATTGCTGTTAATGTTGGTGTTCTATTGGATGTCACCCGATCGGAATACAACTCGATCGGGCGGTAATCCGATTCAACATCCTCACCCGATCGAGCCACATGGTCAAACTTGTTTAAATAATTTTTGTCAAGTCAACAAGGTTATCAGTTCATTAATAAACCTGTGTCAGTTCACGTGATCAAGTCGGCTAAGTCATATTTCATTATTAAAGTCAAATAAGTCAAACCGCCACCCGATCGGGTAGCATCATTACCCGAACGGATCCCCACCCGATTCAAAATACATTGTCACCCGATCGGACAACATTGTCACCCGATCGGACAACATTGTCACTCGATCGCACAGCACTGTCACCCGATTGTTGTTACCGTTGACTTTTGTTGACCTACTCGACCGGATTACCACTCGGTCGAGCGGCAATCCGAGAGTCATTGCATCTAATCTGCTGTTGATTGAATTCAGGTGTGCTTTGACGAAGACTCATTAGTCAACGAATACTCATGGTCAACGAACAATCATTGTTGACGAACACTAAATTGATGTTGACGAACCCTTAGTGTTGACGAACACTACATCTGTTGACGAACTCACTTGTTGACGAACCTTCATTGCTGTTGACGAACAGTTAAATTTTGCATTGGGTCAAAACATCACGTGAACTCCTCAGTTGATTTATTAATCCATATCATCAGCCCAAGGTTTGCATGTGATTAAAGTTGGGCGGCCCAATCAAATTAATTTGTTCTCTGAACAATCTCGTGGCCCATGTGTTGATAAATTGTTTGTCCAAGTTGTGAGGTCCAATAGAATCAAAGTAGATTATGATTGCATGTGATTCTCTATATCTCGGCCCAAAGTGTTAAGGTCTGATGCGCATGTGATTTTCTAGAATTGAGGTCCAATTAGATTTTGTTTAAAATCACGTGATTTAGTCAGCCATTGATAAACTTCATGTGATAACATCATTTTAGTGCATGTGATAAAGCGTTATGATGGTGAGCATTTAATAATTGTCAGAGATTAATTCATTTGTTTGCTTGTGATAGTGTTTTGAAAGTCAAAGTTCATCGTTGAGGTCATAACACTACCCGATCGGACAACAGAGAATTTTTGTCGTGTAGTGCCATCAATTGAGTGGCAGCTCGTTCGGAGTACCACTGGATTCATTACATTGAATTTTCAGGTTTGACTTTTATTGACCTACCCGATCGGAGTACCACCCGATCGGGCAGTAATCCGATTCAAAGACACCCCACCCAATTCATTACATATCATTTAAAGTTTGACTTTGTTTGACCCACTCGATCGGGTCATCATCCGATTCACTGCAAGTTGTTTGTTCAAGTTTAAAGTGCAACGAATCGAGTGGCAATCCGAACGGATTACCACCCGATCCTAATCATTTCATTTTGTTCGTTCGTAGGTAATTTACAAGGTACGAATTTCAAGAGATTCAAGATTTACAAGGTGAAAATATCAAGTCACAATTCGAAAATGCCGGGAAGTAGTGATGAATCGTTTCATGATAGACTATGGAAAAGAGACAGTGCGAGATATGAGATCAGTAAATTGAGTGCTCCATTCAAAGAAGCTCAGAGAGCCAAAAGATGGAATGCTGAATTGGAATGTACATGGATCCACAAGGTAATCCAGTGGTTGATCCGTTAAAGGTGGATTTTGATGCAGTAACAAATCTTTTTCCAGATCAGGACACTTATCATACAAGAAGATTATCTGAAAAGGGTTATGAAGCTGATCTAATGAACAAATTGAAAGAAATTTTTGAGGCAAGTTTACCGAAAGTGGTCGAAATGAGAAAGAAGAAAGAAGAAGAGATTGAGAAGATGGTAGAGGAGATGAAGAGAACGGCAAAGGATACTGATGAGGAAGAACAGAAGAAAGAAGAAGATCAGAAGGAGAAAACAGAAGAATCACAGGTGCCGAATGAAACTGAGGTAAATGAATCTTCTGAGTTATTAAATGATGAAAATGTTGATAGAACTGAAGATAAGTGCAGAAATTGCATAGAAATGTGCAAAGTCTGTACTGAGAAAGATGAAAAGATAAAAAACAAAGATATTGAAATAAATAAAATTGAAAATGTTTTCAAAACAAACTGCAAAGAAATGCTTGAAAATGAAGAAATTTTGAAACAAAAGATTGAAAAGCTGACAATGAAATGTCAAGATTTTGAGAAGGAAAATGAAATTTTAAGACAAATGTGTACAGCAAAATGTGTAGGTTGTGTTGAAAAAGATAATAAGTTTCAAGATTTTCAAAAAGAGTATGATAATTTGAAATGGTCAAGTCAGAGAGTACAAGAAGCTTATGATACTTTGAAGAACAAGTCAAATGTTTTGATGAAAGATTGTCTGAAACTTTAACAACAAAGGAACTTTATGAGAAAAAGTTTAAAGAGAAGCAACTTGAATTAAACAAGTGTGTTGATGAAGTTGCTAATCTCAAAAAAGTTCTGGTTGAAAAAGAAAAGGTTGTTACAAAACTTCAAAGTTATCATAGTTCTTCGTACATTCTCGAACGCATTTTCAACATCACACCAGATGACAAAGATACTGACAAGAATAAAAAGGGTATTGGTTCAGAATATCATCAGGTACAACCACCATTGAGAGATAATTATACTTTTTATGATGAGGAAAAGGTGGCAAAAAGTCTGAATATAGTTGACTAATTACCTGAAAGTATCGATGTGACTTACGCCAAATCTGATGAAGCTGATGATTCAGAGGTGGTAAGTAAGGTTGTTGAAAGTGTTTTAAAAGATGAGTCTATCAAAGGTAAGTCTGTATCACAGGATGAAAATGATGGAAATTTTCATGATGGCTATCTTAAACAGTCAAAATCTGAGAAAGTTGTGAATGATGATCCAAAAGGATTGGCTTATACCATGATTGGATTGGACAAATTATTCTCAGATAACGAGTTCCCGATTCAGAATGTGATTGCAGATAAAATTGACAAAGTGTTCAAACTGATAGAGATCGAAAAGTCAGAATTTTCAAAATTTGCTGGGAAGAGCAAGAAAACTTTTTTATAACAAACCTGGTTACAAAAAGAAGAATATGAAAGCAGGGTTGGGTTATAAAAAGAAACAAAATCAAGAAAAAAGGTTTGAAAAGCAAAATTTTTAAAAGAAAATGAATTTCGTTCACGGGAAAAGTTCGGAAGAAGAGAAAGAACTCCAATTTAGACGACATTCTAATGAAGAGTTCTATGCTCAGAAAAAGCAACAACAACAGGCTAAAGATGTTTCAAGAAAAACTTGTTTCAAATGTGATCAAACTGGACATCTTGCACGAAAATGTCCAAACTCAAAGCCTGTTGATGTTGAAAAACAGAAATATGAGGATAGGAAACAAAAGTCTAACAAATTTGATTCAAAACAAACTTGGAGGTTCAACACAAACAAGTTTGCTTCGAATCAAACTTGGAAACCAAAACAGACCAGGTCTGATTCAAGACAAACCTAGAATTCTTACACACCCAGAATCAGAACAACACAAAGTTGGCAAACATCGGTTGATATGACAAAACCAAGTCAATTTTGGAAATCAAAAGTTGTTGTTCAAAATCAAAATAATCAAAACGAGTCACGATTTTACAAAAGAAGTGCTTCAAAATGACAAAACTAGGTGATTAAGAAACAAGTGACTTCTGTGAATGAAGAAAAAGTCGAAGTCAAAGATGAAAAAGTTTTTGTACGAGATGACAAAGATTTTCCATCATTAAATGAAACTTATTGTGTTGAAATGCCTAAGGTCAAACAGACTTGGGCTAATTTGTTCAAGTAATTGAGTTTTTGTGAATGTGCAGGTGCTCATGAAGTTTGATTGTCAAGCAAGAGAATTGATGAGCAGCCTGGCACAGGAAGAGAAGGCTGCTGAACCCTGGTTTGGTTGAACAGGGAGTTTATCAGTTTTTGTACATAAATAAACCATATTTCAAAAACCCTAAAAACTGAAAAATTTCAAAAACCAAAAAATATGTTTTTATTTTTGTCAAAAAGTTTAAAAAAAATGTTGAGTGAATATGTCGAAACCCTCACGGCGGAACAAACATGATTAATTTCACAAGATTGAAAAACGGTTTTCAAACTGTAAATATCAATGTGTTGTAAATCATGGGGTACATTATATTTTTTGCAAATCATGGCATGAAAAGTAGAAAATGAATGGCGAGACAAAGCTATCAGTATCAGGTTGTCAAATTTTCTTTAAATGGTTTTGAATTTTAGGGGGAGTAAGAAATTTTCAGAAAATCCAAAAACATTAGAAAATTTGAAACAAGCAAAAAACATGATAAAATTCAAAATTGAGTTTTGTGTAAAAAGAGGAAATGATAGTACATCAGTAGACAATCACAGTACGCTAAAGAAATGGAATGTTAAAAGTGATAAACGGTCTCACTGATGATATGCCAGTAGGTTTTTACACGCTTAGTAGATTGTTTTCGAGATATAAACCTAAATATCAAAACTTGCTTACGGTCTCACTGATGATATGCCAGTGGGGAACATCTCTCGGATATATGGGTAACCCCCGAAATCTTGTTTGAGAGATTGCCTGATTCTGAGATACTAGGTCTTTATACTGTTTGATATCTGGGGTATTATACCTGGTCTTCTGATATTGTGGAAACAATGGCCTAGACCTCGTATAATACTTTATGCATTTTTTAAAGCTCACCCTCTGCATAAAAATTGATAAAATATCGAAAGATACGAATCAATTATAGTTGAAGAAAAGATTCCCTAAAGGGAACACACCTAAAGTCAAGCCTTCATCTCTTTGACTAAACGGAAGTTCATACCTGAGCTCTCAAGGTCTCGCACTAACCCAGACACAAATATCAAATTGGTATACTCACCTGTAAGACTGAATCTAGGAAATTTTGATACGGGAGTATATTCTGAGGTGGGACACGCGAATAAGTTTAAGTCCTTAAATCACTAAATCCGTATCTCGAACCAATTGAACTTTGTGTGAAAATTTAAGTGGATCAGTATATTGACAATCTAAGTGAATCGTTTAAAACTTAAAGTGTTAAAAAGCTCAACGGTACTAGTGATTTGTCATAAACTGATATGATCCTCTGACACAAACTCAAACAAAAATATTGTCTGTAAATATTTCTTTACTGTATTTCTTTTCAGAAAAATGCAAAAAGATTTTGATTCTACTTTAGTTTCGACAACTGATGTCTAAAAGCTGAGTTTCAAAATCTAAGTATGCTGATCGTGTTTCTGAAAATAAAACAAGTTCATTAATTTGAAACTTGAAGTTTTTTTAAAAAACAAATTAGTTTGTGATATCTCCAAGGTCATTAAGTTGGACTTGGATGATTAACTGTGAGGGATTTGGATTTTTAAATTGTAAAATCTGTTGTAAAGAGCGAGGTTTCGATTTTAGATACTTAATACTGCCAAATTTATAAAGCATTTTGATAGGGGGAGAGTATCAAGTAATCCTGGATATATTCATATTATTATATTTAGAGCCAGGATCTTGATTTAAAAAGTTTTAATAGAGCCAGGTTACGATTCCTAGACAACTGAAAATGCTTTCATTGTAAAAATATTTTAGCACATGTTGTAAGAGCCAGGTCATCAATCCTGTACATTCAAAAGTTGTTACTTATAAATGTTTGAGTGTTGCAGATATTGTACCAGACTACGATCCCGATAGCCGAGTCTAAGGGGGAGTCTGAAGACGAGCTCAACGCAAGGGGGAGCGTGCATTCAAGGAGCCAGGTAACTATCCTAGAGGAGCTTGTATCCGGAAAGCCAGGTGTCGATCCCAAAAGCACGGAAGCTTGATGAAAGGGGGAGCCTGAAGAAAGAGTCTAACGAGAGGGGAAGCAACGGAAACTGAAGACAGATCCACGGGGATTCTGTTCGAGAAAGAGGGAGTCTGTGGTTGCTGATGATATCAAACATTCAAAGAAGATTAAGAGAGTGAGAAAGACAAGATGCTATGAGATTGACTGCGACAATATCCAAGGGGAAGTCTGTTGGTGCTTTATGTCTATCGTCTCCGTCAATCAGAACCGTAGCAAGTCACTGAAGAAATCTAGGCTTTATTATGTATTTTTATAGTAAAATGGGCAAGGTGGCAATCTTGTAAATAAGGAGAAATCCTTATACCTTGTGCCTATAAATAGGATCCTTAGGGTTAGGATTTAGGACTTTTGTGACTTTTGGCCATTTGAGATCTTGGAGCTTGGAACTTAGAGAGAGAAAGTCTAGAGAGAGAAAGTCTTCGTAGGTGGTTCACGGTGCTTGTACTCGTCATATTTTTCAATAGAATCATGTTAATTGTACATTCTTATGTTCGGTCACGTTCGTGTACGGATTCCGCACGTCACACGTTCGGTTCGCAATCGTTCGTGAGTCAAAACCGGTCTTACAATACCAAAGCTGACTTGAGTTTTGTTTCGAAAAACTTTGAACCATTTTTGTGTTCACTAATAAGTAAGCTGAGTATAAAGTGCCCGATAGAACTAGCAATTGGTAAGTTGATGGAAACTAACGAGGTCATTTACGGTTGTAGTATTTAGTTAGGTGATCATAGTTCTAGTGTCGATTTATTTCCAGTGGAGCTGGGGAGCTTTGACGAAGAGGTGAGAATGAATTGATTATCCAAGAACGAAGTGGGGACTATCGCTTGAAAAAGTTATCTAGGATACCTCGTCCTGATGACGGTGGAGAGGTGAAAGTTGTTCACAAAGACCGACCAAGTCGAGTGTCGAGTGTTGATGGTTGATGGTTGAGATTCGTCAGTGTTGTGAGGGTGCTCAAGTTGTTGCGAAAAGGCTATACTGCGTTCTTTGTTAACATTGTGGATATGAAGGTCAAATGTAGGAATATCGAAGAGATTCCTATTATTCGCAATTATCCAGAAGTTTTCCTAAAAAGACTTACCTGGATTGCCCCCTGCGAGACAGATCGAATTCCGAATCGATCTGGCACCCGGTGCTGCACCCATTTGCAAAATCTCCTTATTGATTAAGCACCGTCAGAAATGAAAGAAATGTCGAATCAGCTTCAAGAGCTACTAGATAAGGGTTTCATTCGATCAAGCTTTTCGCTTTGAGGCGCATCTGTTTTGTTGAGAGAAAAAAGGATGGATCCTTCAGGATGTGTGATGATTTCAGAGAGCTAAACAAGTTGACTATCAAGAATTGGTACCTTTTTACCAAGGATTGACGATTTGTTCGATCAAGCTACAGGGATCCAGCTGCTACACGAAGATCGACCTACGATCCGGATATCATTAGTTGAGGGTTGCTGATGGAAATATGCTGAGGACTGCTTTTCAAACACGAAATGGCCATTACGAGTTATTAGTCATGCCTTTTGACTAAATTAATGTGCCATTTATATTCATGGATCTCATGGATAGGGTATGGAAACCCTAAATGGATAAATTCGTGATAATATTCATCGACGACATACTTGCCTATTCGGGGACCAAAGAGAATCATGAGTAACATCTGAAGTTGATTATGGAGTTGTTGAGGGATGAGAAGTTACATGCCAAGTTCTCTAAATGTGAGTTCTGGATTTGAGGAGTTCATTTGCTCGAACACGTTATAAATGAGGAAGGTATACATGTAGATCCGTCTAAGATTGGAACAATCAAATGATGAGAAGCGCCAAAGACCCCGTCGGAAGTATGACAATTCACAGGACTTGCTGGGTACTACTGGAAATTCATTGAGAATTTTTCTAAATTAGTGCAGCCTTTGACACTAATAACCTCAAAAGGAAAAAGGGGATTGATTGGACAGAAAATCAAGAGGAAGTTTTCAAACATTGGAGGAAATGTTGAGAGCGTGTGCGATTGATTTCGATGGAAGTTAGGATACTCATTTGTCGTTGGCATTGTTATCTTACAATGATAGATATCACGCTAGTATTAAGGTCGCTCCGTTTGAAGCCTTGTATGGATGGAAGTGTCGATCGCCACTTTGTTGAGCTGACATGACAAAGGATAATTAACCAGACTCGAGTTATCTAGGAAGCCAGCGACAGGATTTTCCTAGATCGAGGGAAGATTAAAATTCGCCAAATGATCGACAGAAGGATTACATGGACAATTGAAGGAAACTATTGCTATTTCAGATCGAAGATTTGGTTTTATTGGAGGAATTACTTTAAAGGATAATATTAAGTTAGCAGAGAAAGGGAAAAGCTGATTCACATTGATTTGGTCCTTTCAAGAGCCCATCTTGAGTTGGATCAGTCGCTTATAGGCTCAAGCTACCATAAGGATTGAGTAGTGTACATGATGTGTTGCATGTGTTCCGTTAGAGAAAGTGTATAATGGATAATACACTGATTTTGTTCTTGTAGAGATCAATTTAGAAGATAAACGGAAGTTTATCGAAGTACCGTAGAAGCAGTACGTATAGCTAGAAGAGTTATGTTAATAACTGGAGAGGCGATTACAGTATTCTAGTCGTATAAGTGATTTATTAAGTGTGTAATTTGTGAATATCTGAAATGAATGTAAGAAGGAAAGAAAACGAGTTTATGAGATTTGATTCTTTCGAGAGCCCATCTTGAGTTGGATCAATCGTGTGTAAACTCAGACTACCTAAGGTACGGGGTAATGTATATGTAAATATACGCACGTTAAACCTGAAATGGTGGAACTTTGACTTAATCTTCTTGATTAAGTGCTTATAAACGTTGAACCTAGGAAAGGGTGGAGAGCGTTGAGACGTGAAATTAGGAACTGAGGATATGTGTAATATAGGTCTACGAAGATTCTATGTAAGGATCAAAGTTTCTCGCATAAACTACAAGAACATATTCATCAAGTTTGTTTTTTTTTTATTGTTTCCACCTAGTGCGATAACAAAACCTGTAGAGTAAAATTTCGGGGACGAAATTTCCTAAACAGGGGGAGACTGTGACACCCGGCCTTTCAGGCCGTACCGTACAATTGTAACACGTGTTGTGAATAGATAAAAGGTTGTATTTGACTAATTATGATGTTTATATGTGGAATTTAATGAGTTGGTAAATTTAAACCTTGGTAAAAATTATGTTGGCAACGATAAGATAGACGCTTATCGCGTAACGATTAAAATGCGAAACGAACGTCGGTGACCACCCGATCAGTATTAAAATCCTAAAAATAGTCTGTTATGATTAGAATAATAATTATAATCATATTCGTGAGGAAAAATAACTTAAAATGCTAAGAAACTCTATTTTTCGAGTTTGAGCGCGTACCGCGCGATGCAACGCGTATAACAACAAAATACCGTCAACACAGCCAGTCAAGGCAACTGGTAATTATTTCAGTGATATTTTGGTGTGATTATTTTTATAAAATGATAAAAATAAATAAAAACGCTTAAATCCCTATTTTTGCGATTTTAAGCGCGTACCGCGCAGTACAGCGCGCATACTGCCAAATACCGGCAACGTAGCCAGTCCAGGCAAACAAAATATTGTTCAATAATATTTTGGCGAGTTTATTTTTATAGAGCATTAAGAATAATTTAAAACGTGCTAAAACGGGATTAAAACGCTAGATAAAATACCCGGTATCCAGTAAAATACCCGTTTTAGCACTAAACTATATATATATATATATATATATATATATACATGTATATGCGTGTGTATGTTTGTGATTTGTGAGGTGGCGGCTGTTTGGGAGGGTTCCTCTTCTCTCTCTAGACACTTGTGGACATGGGGAACATCATGGTGATGATTAATACCCTAAAGGCATCCATAATCTCCCAACACCCAAGAAACCCTTCACCATTTTTCATTCTCTCTCTCCCTCTTGATAATTCTCGGCCGAAACCCCCTCTAACATACACATTCAAAAATTTTCAAACCTTTTCATGAAGATTCAAAGGCCTTTCATGGTGATTTCAAGCTTGTAGGGAGGTTTGGAAGTGATTTCAAGAAGATTCAAATAAGAACAAGCCTCATATCACCATCTTTTCTCAAAAACCCACTTAGAAATCTTGAAGGTATAAACTTATTTTAAAACCACATTCTTGATTTTTTAGTGATGATGGAGATGTTAGATGGTTTCTCTTGAACTTGGAATAAATCACAAACTTGTGACAAACAAAGAATAAGATTTCAAACAAAGCAAAAATAAGTGTGTATATGTAAGTATGTATGGCCGAAAATTTGTGAGAGTGTGTGTATTTAGTTGTGTTTTGATTTTTGTTGAATGATCCTTGATTGATTTGAGTTGATTCTTGAAAGATGGATAACATGCATGTGTTAAAAAGATGTCATAAAAGAAGGTTCTAAAAGGGTCTTGTGATATGAAATGAATATGATATAAAGTGAACTTTTGGAAGAATATATGTGTGTATGTGTCGTATATATGTATATGTGTATGCATGTATGTAAGTTTTTGTCACATGTACTTAAATGAAGGAATGTTTGCATTTATGTGAAAATGATTTGGTGATAATGAAATGGATATGTTTTGATTTATATGAACATGAAATAAATATATTCTAGATGCATTTAAGGTCATGTTGGATGATGATTTTATGATATGGGTATACTAGATGCATATACTAGACATGCATGATGATATGATCATAAAAATGTGATTTGAGTATGATTTAGTAAAAATTAGTTTTAATCATATTATAAACACTAAAATAAAGTTATTTTAAAGTGTTTAGTGACATATAACTTTGTCATAATGTTTGCTAGCTTTGCATGTGGTACTTGGTGCATTAAAAGTTGTAAAATACGTGAAATCGCATGATTTGTGTGACTTACACAAAAACTGCACTAATCTGATTATAACCACTATTTTAATCAGTAAATAAAATGTATTGTGTTAAAATATCAAGTCATTCTGAGTTGGGATGATTATAGAAACGTTTAACGCAAAACTATGCGTTAAAACAGTCAAAAATTGGCTTTTCGAGTGATTTTTATAAAACTGAATTAGATCAGTAAGTAAACTGATATTTTTAGTTTAAAAATAACTATTTTAACTAATTTTAAGTTTACTTGGTGTTTGGTTAGTCATACGTGACTTCCGACACCCGAAAGCGTTACCGAATCGCTAAAATACGCATTTTTCAATGAACACTAGTATGGGTAAAATTTTGGGTGAACCTTATGTGTTAAGATGTGTTATGTGATTTAAACATGATATATAATAGTTGATTTAAAATCGTTCCTATATATATATAATAGGATGTGTAGAAATCAATATCTGGGATTGCGCTATTTAAAATACGCACCCAAAGGTGAGTGTCACTAAACCCCTCTTTTTACTGCTTTGTATATATTTTGGGGGTAGAACACGCCAATAAAAGGGTTTAATAATGTTTTTGGATTAAACATACCTTTTAATATAAAATATATATATTTTCGTTGAAAAATATATGGAGTTTGATAAATCATACGTTTCGAGATAAAACGTTTTGATGAATGAATGTTTGGAGGAAATTGGGATGATACGGTGTTTCCGAGGAGAAACTGGCCGTAAAGTTGGGACGAATATTGGCCTGGTCTCAAGGGAGGGGATTCAGGGGATTCGTACAACTTCGTGTATTAAATTTGTCATATTAGTAGGATATATATTGTACGTGAGGCAAACATCATATTGGTCTCAAAGTGGACCCTACGCCCATGATGTCGTTTAATCTATTAAGTAAATGTACGCAAGGAATTGTTGGTAGATCTATCGGGTTGACAACCCCGTCGTGACCGGTCGCCCCGTGTCAAGTCAAACGACGAATTTAGATTCTGGTTATTGTCTAGCTTTGATTATCCCTGCATGGTAAATATATAGTTCGTATTGTCTAGCTAACATACGAGTCTGAAAATTGACGCTATGAATTTAATATACAAAACCTGGCTAAGAGCTTTATTGTCGGGTCTTTGAACTGCGACGGATGACCCATGGATTTTATTAAGGAAGTAAAACGGACTTTCTAAAATTATATGGATGTTTTTAAAATAAACACATAATCAGAAAGTTTTCCCTTGGAATGAATTATTTGAATGTGAATATGTGAACTCACCTTCCTTTGTGTTGACACTTGATTTTAACGTGTTCTACAGGTACATGAGTTCGGCTTCGGGAATCATGGCGTATCTTGTGTTTGATGATGCATGTTGTGTTACTTAAAAATGTTGGACTACTTTTAAACTTTCGGGGACGTTTGTAAGAAGATCCGCGAGGATCAAGACAACTTAACTTATGTGGTTGTGTCATGGTTTTTAAAATGTAATGTTTAAATACTTTATATTTTAAAATAAGTCAATATGTCCAACAAATTAGTGCATCTTTCAACAAGATATAAATGGGCACCAACTTCCGTGTCACACCTCGATATTTCCACGTATTGCCAGTGGGCCCGGTGGGGAGTATCGTGACGTAGTTGATATCATCATAGACAATTAATCACAGTTTAATGCATAGCGGAAGTCTAAAAGTAATAATACAAACCGAATTTGAAATATAATAAAATATACAAACGGTCGATAATGGATCCACAGGCGGATCTAAAACAGAAAGTAAATATTGTTCAACAGACTTAAAGTATTAAGAGCTTGCAAGACTCGTTAACTAATACTCAGGAACTTCTAGCCCATTTCGTGTAGTACGTGCACTTAATCTTTTTGAAAAATACGTCAGTTTACACTGGTAAATACAATTAACTGACTCTTTTGAAAACATTTAAGAAAATTGATTTAAATGCACATGGCACAAATATTCTTTTATAAATTGGGACAATTATTTAAAATAATCTTGTATACAGATTTATATGTTTGTCGTACGTTCAGAGCCCGGGTTAGAAGAGCCGGGTTAAGATTAATAGACACACCACTAGTATAAGCCCACAAGAAGTTTCCTCACGAATGAGATACCGTTTTACATACGCAACCGTCAGGTGCATGCCTACACCCCGTGCTTAAGTTGTGGCCATTTCAAATGAATAAGCCGAGGATATCCAGGACACGGTCATATTAACCCCCAAATGCTTTGTATCAAACAAGACAGATTAAAACGGGTTATCTCAATGATTTAACCACTAGTCGATTAAATATTCAATACCCGACCAAGCGGTAATAATTTACTGTATCCCAAACCCGTATAAGGGAAAATAAGTTAAAAGTATTTACCTGAGCTAAAATGTAATTTATTCTCAGTCGTATATTCTAATCAGCAAGTGCAGGGAGCTTTTACTGGGCTCCTAATCTAGAACGAAGGTTTTAATAACCTATTAGATTCCTAACGGGTCTTATTTAAGTTATAACTTTGGCCGGTTAGTTTTAAAGGAAAGTTCACGGCACGAAACGCAAGATTAAGCGGTGACCGGATTGGAATGTGATTTAGACCCGACAAGTGTGAAGACTTGTATATAATGGGTAAACTAAACACATTCTGGATTTTGAAGTAAAAATGATAAGGTTTGACCCGTTTCGGCTAATTTATGCAAACTAGTTACATAAACCGTACCGAACGCGTATATGCATAACGGGTAACCGGATGAGTCATATACAAGTTCCAACAGTTATTATGCTTAAAACATGTTGTGATATCAGTAGGATATCAACAATTATGCCCCAAATGTATTTAAGACCAATTTAAGTCCCGAAAGGGTAATTTGGTCATTTTAAAGTTTATAAAAGAGGTTTAAACATAAACTGAGGTTCTGGTCTAAAACATTCTGTAAAAATATTTATTTTATGTTGTTATATCAACAAGATATCAAACATATGTGTGTTTAATCATTTATGGCCAAACTATGCACCGTAGGGGTATTTTGGTCATTTCACATAGGCTTTTAAGGTTAAATTTGGAAATCTGAGTTCAAGACTTATACTTACTGTTAAAGTAAAAAAATTTATTTATAAAATCAGTAGGTAACAAGTCTCAGGCGTTAAATATTGTTTTAAACCATACTAT
The DNA here is from genome assembly GCA_030545235.1 of Helianthus tuberosus. NCBI lineage: Eukaryota > Viridiplantae > Streptophyta > Magnoliopsida > Asterales > Asteraceae > Helianthus > Helianthus tuberosus. The sequence continues at coordinate 58,828 of JARYGA010003810.1, read as the reverse complement.
GCGCCTAATTAGCGTAAAAGTCGGTAATTGACGGTATTCAAGGTGTTTATAAAATTCTGAAGTTTTGATCAGTCTCTAAAGCTTAAAATATTTTATTTAACATATGATATCAGTAGAAAAAGTTTTGGTATTCATATCATATGTTAAACTCATTTTATTAACAAAAAGGTCATTTTCGTAAATTACCGAATTTACGCTAGAACAAAAAAGTCAAAGCAAAGGTCTACTTTTGCGACTTTCGGTTGCGAACCGAGCCTACTCAGAATTGTCGGGTTGAACATGCCTAAACATGTTCTTATATTATTTACCAAGTTGTTTAAGTGATAAAATGTATTTATAGCCTCTACGTTATCAGTTATGTGTTATTTTGTAAAAACTGACTCATTTGACTTTTCTGTTAAGTAGTTTGACCCGACAATTGACTGAGATAACTTGATAATTAGAAGGTGCCCTTTTAAGGGTTTATCACCTACTTAATTACCAACACATAGCCACTTTCAATTCGAATAATGACTGGACCGTTAGTGATTAATCACAAAGTCAAATCATCATTACGATATCTTTGACTTTCGGTCATTAAGCTAATAAACCTTAACTATAGAAGCTAAGAACGCTTACAAGAGTCCTTAGCACGAAAATTCAACTGGAGATAGCTTCCTAGATAACCAGGATGCTCCAAAGATGTGTTTGAAAGCTTAGAACTTGAGAAAGTATGAAAATTGGAAGTGCAAGTGAAGGTTGTTGCCAAAGAGCACCTATTTATAGCAATTGAAAGCACCTCCTGATCATTCCAGGTGTTTAGTGTTGTTCCCAGATGTTAACATGTGTCCCAAGTGGTTATAAAAACCAGCAAACAGTCCCTTGTTTCGAATTAAGGCATGCAATGGTGAAGAAAACGCAGAACCTGCACCTGTGCATGCTGGCTGCCCATTTTAGGCCGTCGCGTCGCGTGACGACAGAGGGACTTTGGTGTGGCGCGACGCCACCCCTATGGGGACCAGCTATTCAAGTTTCAAACATGGCAGAAATGACCCATGGACCTTTTAAAACGTAATAACTTCCATTTCAAGCACTTTTAACTCATGTAATTTATATTTGGATGATCTTTAGGATATAACCAAACATCGTTAGGTCCGGTTTCATTAAAAGATAAACGAAAACACTAATTTTGCTTCGTTGACGCTTTTAACCCTTTATTTACGAAAGTGAACGTTTTTAATATCAAACGATATCGAAACCTCGTGAATTTTTCGTCACTTGTTCTTGAGAGTATAATTAATCGTTACAAAGTCCCGGGTTTGTTAAAAGGTCACTCAGAGGTATTAATTTAACATGTTGACACATTTAACCCTCGCGTCTTGTAAACTTTCACTTTCTTTCACAAACGGCTTCATATGATTCACAATTTATTCGTTTAAGAGTATGAGCATCGTGTAAGGTTGTTGAAAGGCAAAATTTTAAAATGTTGATACTCTGAAACCTTTCACATACATACTTTCTTCGTTTGTCAACTTTGGTCCCTCAAAATCAATTCATTATACGTTTAAAGTCCATGACACGTGTCTTTATTATATTGGGCATCATTTTCCGAGGTGTTACATCCTCACCCCCTTAAAAGAAATCTCGACCTCGAGATTTACTGGAATAAATGAGGGTATTTCTATTTCATCGTGGATTCAACCTCCCACGTGTATTTTGGGCCTCTATGGGCATCCCATTTTACCTTCACAATTGGCACATTCTTTCTTCGACGCTTCTTAACCTGTCGATCCTCGATCGACAAAGGTTTTTCAACAAACTTCAAGCTCTCGTCAATCTGCACGTTCTTATGAGACATTGCTAACGATTCATCGGCTAGACATTTCTTTAAATTGCAGATGTGGAATACATTATGTATCCCACTGAGCTCTTTAGGTAGATTCAGCTTATAGGCCACACTTCCGACACATTCGATGATCTCAAATGGTCCTATGTACCTTGGGCTCAGCTTGCCCTTTTTGCCAAAACGCATCACCCCTTTCCAGGGTGATACTTTGAGTAGCACCTTATCACCAATTTCGAATTTTAGAGGTATGCGCCTCATATCTGCATAGCTTTTCTGCCTATCCCTGGCAGCTTTCAGACGATCACGGATTTGGAAAATCTTATCCGTCGTTTCGAGGACTATATCAGGTCCTGACAGTTGGGTTTCTCCAACCTCCGCCCAATAAACTGGCGTTCTACACTACGTACAAGGCCTCAAAAGGCACGGCTTGGATACTCGAATGATAACTATTATTGTATGAAAATTCAATCAAAGGAAGATGGTCATCCCAACTTCCACCCAAATCAATAACACAAGCCCTGAGCATATCCTCAAGCGTTTGAATCATACGCTCGCTTTGGCCATCTGTCTGTGGATGATATGCAGTGCTGAAATTTAGGCGAGTGCCTAGGGATTGCTGAAAGCTTTTCCAAAAATGAGATGTGTATCTAGTATCCCTATCAGAGATAATAGATACTGGTACTCCGTGGAGGGACACTATCTCAACCATGTATAGCTGAGCTAACTTGTCGGAGCTGTGTGTTTCTTTAATAGGCAAGAAGTGAGCTGACTTGGTCAGTCTATCGACTATAACCCATATCGTAGCATTCCCACGTTTCGTCCTTGGTAACTTAGTGATATAATCCATAGTTACCATTTCCCACTTCCAAGTGGGAAGTTCAGGCTGTTGTAGCAAACCTGATGGCTTTTGATGTTTAGCCTTAACCTGTGCGCACGTCAGACATTTGGCCACATAAGTGGCTATAGATTTCTTCAAACCTATCCACCAATAATTTGCCTTTAAATCCTGGTACATCGTATCACTTCCTGGATGGACTGAATATTTTGAACTATGAGCTTCTTGAAGAATCACATCTCTAAGTCCTCCATGGATTGGAACCCAGATTCGACCATTTAATCTAAGGATTCTATCCTTGCCATAAGATAATTGATCAGCAGTTACACCTAACTTCTCATTTGGATAGTTAGTTTCTAAAATAGCTTCCTTCTGAGCAGCTAACAACCTTTCATTCAAGTTGTTCCTTAATTCAATGCTTTTAGCGCTGATCCTAATTGGTTTGATCCTTTCTTTCCTGCTCAATGCATCAGCGACAACATTTGCTTTGCCCGGGTGATAGAGAATTTCACAATCATAGTCGTTCAATGTTTCCATCCAACGACGTTGCCTCATATTGATATCTTTCTGGTTAAACAGATATTGAAGGCTCTTATGATCAGAATAGATCACACATTTGGTTCCATAAAGATAGTGCCTCCAAAGTTTTAGTGCAAATACAATGGCACCCAATTCCAAATCATGGGTGGTGTAAATCTTTTCGTGCACTTTTAATTGTCGTGAAGCATAGGCAATGACCTTGCCTCTCTACATGAGCACACAACCCATACCGGTGTGCGATGTGTCGTAGTACACAACAAACTCTTCAAACCCTTTTGGCAATGTCAACAAAGGAGCATTGCTTAATTTCTGCTTGAGGATCTCAAAAGATTCTTGTTGCTTGGGACCCCAGTTAAACTTGACATTCTTGCGAGTTAACGAAGTTAGAGGTGCAGCAATCCTTGAAAAGTTTTCAATGAAACGTCTGTAGTATCCTGCAAGACCCAAGAAGCTGCGAATTTATGTAGGTGTTTTAGGCGCTTGCCAATTCATAATCGCTTTAATCTTAGTGGGATCCACCTGGATACCACGCTCACTCACTACATGCCTAAGAAATTGGACTTCATGAAGCCAAAACTCACATTTAGAAAACTTGGCATAGAGCTTCTCTTGCTGCAGAAGTTTAAGGATACACCGGAGATGTCTTTCATGATCGGCTTGACTCTTTGAATAAATAAGTATGTCATCAATGAAGAAAATGACAAACTTGTCTAGATACGGCTTACAAACGTGATTCATAAGGTCCATGAATGCTGCAGGTACATTAGTGAGCCCAAAAGGCATCACTAAGAACTCATAGTGGCCATAGCGTGTTCTAAATGTGGTCTTGTGCACATCTTCGGTTCTGACCTTCAACTGATGATAACCTAACCTTAGATCGACCTTGGAAAAGTAACTTGCTCCTTGGAGCTGATCGAACAAATCGTCGATCCTGGGCAACGGATATATGTTCTTGATTGTAACTTTGTTCAGCTCGCGATAATCGATGCATAGACGCATCGAGCCATCTTTCTTCTTCACAAATAGAATGGGCGCTCCCCAAGGAGATGAGCTTGGTTGAATAAAACCTTTCTCTAACAAATCATCCAACTGTGTTCTTAATTCCTTCATTTATGTCGGTGCCAACTGATAAGGAGCTCGAGCTACAGGAGCTGCTCCTAGAATAATATCAATCCTGAATTCCACTTGTCGGTCTGGGGGTAAACCAGGTAACTCTTCAGGAAAAACGCCTGGATAATCAGAAATAACAGGAATGTCTTCGATCTTGGGATTTGGCTCATCAACGGTCACCTGTGCCATATAAATGATACAATCTTTCTTCAAACACTTTGATGCCTTAAGCATAGATACTTGATTAGGCAATCCATACTTTGTATCTCCTTGAATTGTAAGTGGTTCACCATAAGGGGTCTTAATGATAACTTGCTTCTTGTCGCATGCAATTTGGGCCTGGTTGCGAGATAACCAATCCATGCCTATAACTATATCGAATCCTGCCAATTTCAACAGAAGCAAAGACAGCGGAAAAGAATGATTCCTAATGGATATAAAACATCCATCTAAGATTGTTGAAGCAGTCTCTATGGTACCATCGGCCAATTCTACTTCATACTTTATGTTTAGAGTTTTAACAGGCAGATTTAACAGTTTACAAAATTTATTGTCTACAAAAGACTTATCTGCACCAGAATCAAATAAAACTCTAGCATATACATCATTGATGAGGAATGTACCTGTTATAACATTATCATTCTGAACTGCTTCCTGAGCATTCATCTGGAAGACTCGAGCATTGGTCTTTTTAGCCTCCTCAGGCTTCTTTGGATTTTTCGGGTAGTTAGTCTTCATGTGCCCCTTCTTGTTGCAACCATAACAGGTTGCATCCTTCATTTTCTTGCAATCCAAAGTTCTATGCTCTTTGGACTTGCAGATCCCACAAACTTTAGGCTGTGAATGCGATTGCGACTGCGATTCGAATTTGCACTTTCCAAAATGGTTTTTCTTGTAGACTTTACACTTGGGCTTCTCCCCTATCTGCTGGGTATCCTTTCTAAACCCAAAACCCTTTTTATGCTTAAAGTTCCCCTTTCTTTTCTTGTCAGGGCAACGTGAGCTCTCATCTTCCCATTTCCTTTTTCCTTCATCAGAAGTCTTAAGCGACCTTTGCCTAACCGCATCGAGTGTGAGAGATAGAGACAGATCCACCACTGACATGTATGTAGTAGGTCTGGATGCTTTCACATTTCCCTTAATTTCTAGAGCTAGGCCTCCTATAAAACGTGCTATGCGTTTTGGTTCCGGTGTGACAAAATAAGGAACCAATCGGGACATGGTATTGAAGCTTGTAACATACGTTTGACAGTCCAAATTCTTCATGACCAGAGTCAAGAAGTCAGTCTCGATTTTCTCTACCTGATGCTGAGGACAGAAGTTTTCCTTGATCAGTGCAACAAATTGATCCCAAGACAAGTTATACAATGGAATCTTCCTTGTGGCTTGGATTAACGACATCCACCAAGCCAAAGCTTCACCTTTAAATGATTGTGAAACAAACTTCAAAATATCCTGTTCCGCACAACCACTGATATCAACCATAGTATCCATCTCATCGAGCCATGTCATACAATCAATGGCTCCTTTTTCTCCTGTAAAGTCCCTTGGCTTACAAGAGACGAAGTATTTGTAAGAACAGGTTTTGACACGTGGCTCCTGATTAAGCACAATTTGTTTGGATGGGATACTTTTTTGATTCGATGAGTGACGAGAATTATCTTTATTTGACTCATGTGTTTTAGAAGGGGGCTTACTATGAGCCACAAATTGAGTCTTGGTGTGAGTATTACTTGGTTCCGTGAACTGTCTGCCAATAGCTCTAGTAACAACATTGTCTATCAATGCTTGAAGATCTGCACCAACTACATTTATTCTGGTGGTATCATTTCTCTCCCTTGGATGACTTTTAACCTCTTCTGATTTAGACATGCTGAAGCTTGATTGCTATAAAACAAATTGACAATAGTTTGTTCAGAGGTTTATTATGGAATCATCATTTTCGATGATTCATTAACCATGGTAAGCATTGACCATAGAGGTTAATTTATTATCAGGTTTATTATAGAATTTACCTTATAACTAATCCCAGTTATAAATTATTAGGGATATTAAAGTTGGCACAAAAGGCCTGGTCACGAGGACAAGCCATGATCTTACAAGATCGAGGCATTAAGGTTTGAACATAGTTCATCACCCTTCTTAACAGGGAGTCATAGACTACAACTGCCATTTGTCTTTAAAGGACAATAAATATGGCCCGTAGGCACTTCATCACTAATGGAGGTTTAAATCATCAGGTAAGAAATTGGAAAAAAAATCCAATATAAGGATGACTAGTGTGACTTTATCGAATCACATTTGCCAGGAGTGCTAACATGTTTTCAGATGTTAACAAAGATTTATCATCTTAAAAAGGTTTTACCATCATGGCCATGTCTAGAGTGACATATAGGCTAGGTTATACCTTTAAGATTTTCTTTTAATATATAAAGGCAGGTCAATTTAAAAATTGAATTGATGTTTTGATTTTTGTGATTTTAATATATATGTATACTTTAATGCCAAATGTAATTTCAAAAAAAAAGAAACTTCATAATAAGTCCTACAATTACAATAATGCCCTAAACAGGTCTTAAAAGAAATAACATTGTCCACGCAGGGATAGAAATAAGAAAGACAAGTCCACGCAGGGACCAAATACATAAATAAAATGTCCACACAAGGACTTAATTAAAATAAAATTACAAAACAAATAAATAAGGATTTCTAATAATCCCTCTTCTTCTTCCCCTTAATAAGGTTTGCCAAACCCTTTAGTAAACCACGGCGGCTCCTACGCTCTTCGTTTACCCTTTTTTCCACCTTGTGCAACCTTTGGAGGAGTTCCTGCTACTGCGGTGGTTGAATTTGTGGCGGCTGCTGCTGCTGAGGTTGAGGAGGCGGTGGTGTGACACCTGTGTCACTTCAACCATTAAAAAAATACCAAACCAATGAAATATTGTATTTCATACTTGGGATTTGTATATATATGTGTATCAATTGCACATATCAATTCTTGTTCGATTTCAAGCTTTAAATCACTTTCTGGAAGGTTATACGCGCACTGATGCGTAAATATAACCAGTTCAATGCAACAAATACTCCGGAACATCAACATATGCTTAAAATACCTTAAATAACCTTTACATATCTTAGAAATAAGTTTTGAAGGCTTTGGTATGACAAAATCAAGTTAACTCGCTTACAGGGACTAAATTTGACAAACTGCGAAAGTATGCCAATTTAAACTGTAACAGACATTCCGGAACATCACCATGAGTTAAACATACCATAAATATCCTTTACATAGCTTAGAAATAGGCTTTGAGGGGTTCGGTGTGCTAAAATAAACTTTTGGGTCATTCAGGGACTAAAAGCGTCAAAAAGTGCACAAGTTTGCATTTTCACGCATATCTTACGTTCTGAATACATCCGGACATCCAAAAATTTGTGTAAGCACTAGAATATTTTATTTTAGTGTTTGGCATAAGAAAAATCCATTCGTCGTGTAATTTGGATCATTTCTGCGTCCGTTACGACTTCCGTCGTAATTAACCGAACAACGCAATCGTACGGCCAAACGAACCGAAATCTAAGATATTTTTTAGCACATTTTAAGTTCCCTATACTTTAACTTCATTTTAGAGCTTTGAAATGGGGTTAACGGGGCTTAAACGTGTCAAAAATGCATCGAAAACCAAGTTTGGAGCTGCAGGGACCAAAACTGTCATTTCAGCAAAGATGATGGCTTACGGACCGTAAGCCCTCAACCTTACAGACCGTAAAGGACTCCCAGCTGATCATAAACTTCTAAAACAGCTGTTAACAGCTGTTAAGCACTCCCAAACCCAATGCCACATGTTAATCCCTGATGTTGGGGGGCCAATTTGGGTACCAAGGTGGTGCAACAAATGTAGGGATGAGATTGAAGCACGTTATTCGATAAACGATCTTAACGGTTCTAACATTCCTATAAATACCCAACCCATCCACTCACAAAACCCACAAATCTGATCTAAGAATGCTCTAAGTTGAAGCCATTGCTTCATACCTGAGCTACTTGGATCAAGATTAGCTTGCGGGGACCCTTTGTAAGTGTTCCTTCGTTCTTTTATCGCTTTTCGAGTCCGAAAGTCAAACTATGTTTGACTTTCTGCATTGACCAGTTTATGGTCAACACGAAGTTCGTTTGAACTTTCTAACGTGAGCGTAATCACGATGGTTATAGTCCCTAGTGGCTATACCTACTGATTACCATGATATCTAGGCTCAGTGACGAGTCGTAGTTTTGGCCAAAATGCGTATTCTTGCGCATTTTGTAACCAAACTACTCTTAGGTATCAAAACCATTTTTTTTGATACCAAACCTGTTTTCTAAACTTAGTTAAGCATGTTTTAACATGCTTAGCTCGTCACTTTTAATTTAGTGCTTATATAGGGTCGTAAGGTAAGCGATCTAAACAATCGCTTATACTTTCGAACCCGACCCGTTTGGTCGATCATTAGGATCCGACCAAACACATTAGGTGACCATAGTATATAGGGAATAACCTTCCGAGGTTATACCTTATGGTCGCTTCGTTAAGTAGTTGTATGATAGGTAGTTTATATGCCTTAGGTAAATTACCAAAATACCCTTTTCATGTGTAATTGGTAATTAAGCATATGTAACCTAAACTTTCATCACTTAACTGATTATGTAACATAATTAAACATGTTAGGCATATAATACTTGTCATAGGACTAGTTAGGCGAACGTGCTTTACGCAAACGACGCGTTAAAGTAGCATAAGCTACCTAAACGGGTCGTAATGGGTCGTAAGCACTTAGGTTAGGTTTCATTTTAGTATGTAGGTTTTGTTAAACCATATTACATGAGTTCCTACACTCATTTGGTTTACAAACCCTCATTCTATCCGATCCTCTGATTTAGGTCCGGTTTATTAATGTAGTTACCTATATTAGGTACCGTTTGATTTCGTGATCTTCTAGCATTGCTTGGTGGTTATCCTAGGACTATTGAGCAATCTCAAGTGAGTACATAGACCCCTCTTTTACTGTTTTCCAAACATTTTGGGGTGAAACACATGTGCCTACTTGTTACTTTCGTGCTTTTCATGTTTTCATATCATATGCTTGTTATGTTCAATAGTACACTCATAGTACATGATTTTATTGTGTTTTTGCTATGTATGTCCCTTGTTGCATACTTAGTACATCGTTTTACATTACATTTTATGCTATGTATGCCCATTGTGTGCATACTTAGTACATCGTTTTACATTACATTTTATGCTATGTATGTCCATTGTGTGCATCCTTAGTACATTGTTTTACATTACATTTTATGCTATGTATGTCCATTGTGTGCATACTTAGTACATTTGTTATTCATTACATGCTTACATTTTGGTATGACATTTGGTTTGTTTAAATGGGACAATATACATTCATTAACACCGATCATGCCGCTCGGTAGTAGGTAGTGGTACCATAGGACTTGACAACTCCCATTCCTGAAACCTTAGGTTTGTTTGGGTGGAAGGAATGACCGAATCCGAATACATTTCTAGGTGGACCTTAGACTTTGTGCTAGGGTTTATTCTACAGTCGCAAGGCTTGGATGTATGCATTTTCACAATACCGCATAGATGTTTATATCAGTATAGCATGCATTTGTTCCACAAAACATAACTTTGATTTAAACCATGTTTTACTTCAATACCTTGTTTTTGTGCATTTTACATATGGTTTAGTTGATATATTTCACTTACCATACATGACATTGATATACACAATTCATGATTTACATTAGACATAAACATTTTGACATTGATATACCCAATTCATGATTTACATTAGACATAAACATTTTGACATTGATATACACAATTCATGATTTACATTAGACATAAACATTTTGACATTGATATACACAATTTATGATTTACATTAGACATAGACATTAGACATGGTTTTCACACAAACATTTTGACATTTGATTATACATAAACATTTTACTTTGGTGGTTTGGTTTGAGTAAGTGATTTAAGTAACGAGGCGTGTGTAATATGATACAAGCATGGTGGATACGCCGCTGGTACTTCCTATATATAAGTGCTTGTATGGTATTACTTATCGTAGCGTTATTTGAATCATTTCAATTTAGACATATAACATTTTATACAAATAACATACTTTCCACAATACATTGTTTTATAAACAACTTATCTGATATAAACTCATTTTACTTGGTTATTTACTTAACCATGTATTATTCTTTTATACATATATATCATTTGTTTTAATTATCACTTTTCAAATGATTTACAAGACAAGGCAAATTACAAGGTTCATGACTAAACATTTTCTTAAACATAAGTCATGAATTCTATTTTCACAAAACCTATGTATCTCACATGCATTTTTATGCTGACGTACCTATTTTCACATGTGTTTCAGGATATGATGCTTAGGATTTATCAAGATACACTTAGGCGGACTTGGGCCTTAGCTACAATAAAAGATGCAAGACTAGTTATTTATGTTATGTTTCTTTGATTACCAAGACATTGTAACTCTTTTAATCAATAAAACAATATTTCAATTTCCATGTGTTATGAAACAATGATTCTGTTACAACACTCCCCGACGTTTCCGCCACGTTTTGTTGTTTTACGTGGTCGGGGTGTGACAGAAAAGTTGGTATCAGAGCCCATGGTTATAGGGAATTGGGTTATTAGTAATGCTTTGACCTAGTCTATAACCTTCCTAGGACCCTAACGCGAGTTTACTTGCGTTTAGACATAAAACAATACCGTCACCTATCCTTAAGTGACAACCACAACAAGAACACAAATTTCAAAACCGCCTTGAAAACCAATCATCTGTTCTAAGATGATTTATTACAAGGTTTTGAACCCTCTGTTATAAGGTTTTGAACCCCTTTGAATTTTCAAAACCTCGTCAAAGTTTGGGTCTTATAGTGTGAACACGTGCAATCTGGAAGAGTAGATGCCTGTACTCTGAGTTTTCTGTCTAAGGCTAGAGTGTTCGTACAAATCCACATAATCGGACCAGTCACTCTTACCTGGGAACTCTTGGGGTGAGTGTCCACTTATAGGCTAAAGCATGTCTTCACGATACATTAATATGACCCGCTTACTTTGATTAGTCACCGTCTCATTTGTTTGCCTTAGTTAACAAACAAATGATCGCAATTTCCATGCGTTGTCATTCTGTTTTAATTATCCGATAACCTTTCACCTGTTTCTTCCTATGTCTTTCATTTCCTTCTAGAATGTCTCTTCCTCTCAGCAACGGCCAAATGTCCGAGCGAACAACCAAATTTGCCCAGCGAATAGGCGAAGTGATTCTGAAGACTGTGGATTTAGGCATTGCCATGTATCGACAATAAAAGATGCAAGACTAGTTATTTATGTTATGTTTCTTTGATTGTCAAGACATTGTAACTCTTTTAATCAATAAAACAATATTTCAATTTCCATGTGTTATGAAACAATGATTCTGTTACAACACTCCCCGACGTTTCCGCCATGTTTTGTTGTTTTACGTGGTCGGGGTGTGACAGGTGGGTATTGGTACCCAGCTGGAAAGGGTCCAGGGTAGAGAGCATTGTAGTTTGCTGCCTCGAGGTATGGGTCAACGGCAGGGGCATTGTTGTAGTTATAACCCAAATAAGCTTACCGCTCAAACGGGTTGTACCCAGCTGCACCTGGGTAAGATGGAATTGGGTTTTCATAACCCATGTATGGTGCTGGTGCGACTGGTGCAGAGTCGACTTCAGAAACTGCATTTGAAGTCCCACCGATTTGCGGGTCTTCATAGAGCAGCGGGTAGTTGCTGTTGCTGGAGTGTTGGGGGTGCTGAGAAGGGACCTGTTGGTGTGGTGGTGAGTTGCAGTGGGGGGAGTATACTCCCATTTGTATGAAGCCCATCTTTCGGCCCAAATATCAGGGCCCCTGTAAGGTGAACCATGGAAGGATGATCCGCTAGATATATCAATGGGATGCGTCGGCGTCCCAGTCGGCGGTAGCTCGGGATCTAGATCCTCATCCATATCCATGTTTTGGTATTCCGGAAAGTGATCCGTCGGTCCCAAAGGGTTTTGACTCTCTGGTTCTTCTATCTAGTTCATCGGGTTGAACCGGCTTTGAAAATAAGGGGTCGGGTTCTGGAAAGAGTGGTGTGAACCCGATCGTTGCGGAGGAATGTAAGATTGGTGAGAATCGTTGGACTCGTCCTCCTGCTGCGGCCCAAAGGAATGATGATAGGACGGTGAGGAGCTGAGCGAGACAGAGCGTCTCGCAGGCTCGAGGTATGTCCTCCAGACTTCGTGAGGACTTGATCCGAATGATGCAGATGGTGTACGCCGGTGAGATGGCCCGGCTTCATGGTCGTTCCTAGCAGTAATTGGAGCTTTTCCTCTTCCTCCTCGGCCTCTCACTCTTGGTGGCACTTTTGCTTTTGATCCTGTCAAAACAAAAGAAACAACAAAAGACAAAAACCAATTAAGATTAGGATTAATCCTAAGTCCTTTGCCTAGACTCGGAAGTCAAGGAATGTGCAACCGTGCCATTGATTTTAAACATAAAAAGGCTAGCATTTAATTCACTCAATGTTGGCTCTGATACCAACCTGTCACACCCTGAAATTTCCACGTATTGTCGGTGGGCCCGGTGGGGAGTTTCGTGATGTAGTTGATATCATCATAGACAATTAATCACAGTTTAATGCACAGCGGAAGTCTAAAAGTAATAATCCAAACCGAATTTGAAAGTGTAATAAAATATTGTACAAACGGTCGATAATGGATCCACAGGTGGATCTAAAACAGAAAGTAAATATTGTTCAACAGACTTAAAGTATTAAGAGCTTGCAAGACTCGTTAACTAATACTCAGGAACTTCCAGCCCATTTCGTGTAGTACATGCACTTAATCTTTTTGAAAAATACGTCAGTTTACACTGGTAAATACAATTAACTGACTCTTTTGAAAACATTTAAGAAAATTGATTTAAATGCACAAGGCACAAATATTCTTTTATAACTTGGGACAATTATTAAAAATAATCTTGTATACAGATTTATATGTTTGTCGTACGTTCAGAGCCTGGGTTAGAAGAGTCGGGTTAAGATTAATAGACACACCACTAGTATAAGCCCAGAAGAAGTTTCCTCATGAGTGAGATACCGTTTTACATACGCAATTGTCAGGTGTATGCCTACACCCCGTGCTTAAGTCGTGGCCATTTCAAATGAATGAGCCGAGGATATCCAGGACACGGTCATATTAACCCCCAAATGCTTTGTATCAAACAAGACAGATTAAAACGGGTTATCTCAATGATTTAACCACTAGTCGATTAAATATTCAATACCCGACCAAGCGGTAATAATTTACCGTATCCCAAGCCCGTATAAGGGAAAATAAGTTAAAAGTATTTACCTGAGCTAAAATGTAATTTATTCTCAGTCGTATATTCTAATCAGCAAGTGCAGGGAGCTTTTACTGGGCTCCTAATCCGGAACGAAGGTTTTAATAACCTATTAGATTCCTAACGGGTCTTATTTAAGTTATAACTTTGACCGGTTAGGTTTAAAGGAAAGTTCATGGAACGAAACGCAAGATTAAGCGGTGACCGGATTGGAATGTGATTTAGACCCGACAAGTGTGAAGACTTGTATATAATGGGTAAACTAAACACATTCTGGATTTTGAAGTAAAAATGATAAGGTTTGACCCGTTTCGGCTAATTTATGCAAACTAGTTACATAAACCGTACCGAATGCGTATATGCATAACAGGTAACCGGATGAGACATATACAAGTTCCAACAGTTATTATGCTTAAAATATGCTGTGGTATCAGTAGGATATCAACAATTATGCCCCAAATGTATTTAAGACCAATTTAAGTCCCGAAAGGGTAATTTGGTCATTTTAAAGTTTATAAAAGAGGTTTAAACATAAATTGAGGTTCTGGTCTAAAACATTCTGTAAAATTATTTATTTTATGTTGTTATATCAGCAAGATATCATACATATGTGTGTTTAATCATTTATGGCCAAACTATGCACCGTAGGGGCATTTTGGTCATTTCATATAGGCTTTTAAGGTTAAATTTGGAAATTTGAGTTCAAGACTTATACTTACTGTTAAAGTATAAAAATTTATTTATAAAATCAGTCGGTAACAAGTCTCAGGCGTTAAATATTGTTTTAAACCATACTATGCGCCTAATTAGCGTAAAAGTCGGTAATTGACGGTATTCAAGGTGTTTATAAAATTCTGAAGTTTTGATCAGTCTCTAAAGCTTAAAATATTTTATTTAACATATGATATCAGTAGAAAAAGGTTTGGTATTCATATCATATGTTAAACTCATTTTATTAACAAAAAGGTCATTTTCGTAAATTACCGAATTTACGCTAGAACTCTATTCTATGGTGAGCATAAAATTTGACAAAAATTTCCAAAAATCCCTAAATATTATTTCATAACAGTGGGTAGCAAGTTTGGTGCCAAAAAATTGGGTTTAAATATGATTTATGCCGAAAATGCAATTTAATTAACAAAAAACTTTTGTTTTACGATATCTTGTATAACTTTTATTTTAGACCATAAACTCATGTCAAATTTTTATAACACACTTATATATTAGTAATAAAGCTTTTTGTCCTCTCACATTTTCAAAAATCTCGTTTTTATATAAAAAGGGCATAATGGTCAAGTTTTAAGCATTTAACGGAAACATGCAAATGATCACTGATTTCTAAAGGACCATGTAATATAACCTCAGAGGGTTATGCTTACATATAATATGGTCACAAAGGAACCCTAAAGCACAAAGAAACTAAACTAAATTGGGTCAAAACTGAAAGTCAAAGCAAAAGTCTAATTTTGCGACTTTCGGTTGCGAACCGAGCCTAATACTCAGAATTGTCGGGTTGAACATGCCTAAACATGTTCTTATATTATTTACCAAGTTGTTTAAGTGATAAAATGTATTTATAGCCTCTACGTTATCAGTTATGTGTTATTTTGTAAAAACTGACTCGTTTGACTTTTCTGTTAAGTAGTTTGACCCGACAATTGACTGAGATAACGTGATAATTAGAAGGTGCCCTTTTAAGGGTTTATCACCTACTTAATTACCAACACATAGCCACTTTCAATTCGAATAATGACTGGACCGTTAGTGATTAATCACAAAGTCAAAGCATCATTACGATATCTTTGACTTTCGGTCATTAAGCTAATAAACCTTAACTATAGAAGCTAAGAACGCTTACAAGAGTCCTTAGCACGAAAATTCAACTGGAGATAGCTTCCTAGATAACCAGGATGCTCCAAAGAAGTGTTTGAAAGCTTAGAACTTGAGAAAGTATGAAAATTGGAAGTGCAAGTGAAGGTTGTTGCCAAAGAGCACCTATTTATAGCAATTGAAAGCACCTCCTGATCATTCCAGGTGTTTAGTGTTGTTCCTAGATGTTAACATGTGTCCCAAGTGGTTTTAAAAACCAGCAAACAGTCCCTTGTTTCGAATTAAGGCATGCAATGGTGAAGAAAACGCAGAACCTGCACCTGTGCATACTGGCTGCCCATTTTAGGTCACCGCGTCGCGCGACGGCAGAGGGACTTTGGTGTGGCGCGACGCCACCCCTATGGGGACCAGCTATTCAATTTTCAAACATGGCAGAAATGACCCCTGGACCTTTTAAAACGTAATAACTTCCATTTCAAGCACTTTTAACTCATGTAATTTATATTTGGATGATCATTAGGATATAACCAAACATCGTTAGGTCCGGTTTCGTTAAATGATAACCGAAAACACTAGTTTTGCTTCGTTGATGCTTTTAACCCTTTATTTACGAAAGTGAACGTTTTTAATATCAAACGATATCGAAACCTCGTGAATTTTTCGTCACTTGTTCTTGAGAGTATAATTAATCGTTACAAAGTCCCAGGTTTGTTAAAAGGTCACACAGAGGTATTAATTTAACATGTTGACACATTTAACCCTCGCATCTTGTAAACTTTCACTTTCTTTCACAAACGGCTTCATACGATTCACAATTTATTCGTTTAAGAGTATGAGCATCGTGTAAGGTTGTTGAAAGGAAAAATTTTCAAATGTTTATACTCTGAATCCTTTCACATACATACTTTCTTCGTTTGTCAACTTTGGTCCCTCGAAATCAATTCATTATACGTTTAAAGTCCATGACACGTGTCTTTATTATATTCGGCATGATTTTCCGAGGTGTACATCCCGTCACCACTACGTTTAATATTCCGCTGCAACGTATTTTGGGGTGTGACAGAAGTTGGTATCAGAGCCAATGGTTGTTAGCGTACTAGTTGTTTTCGGAGGAAAACACTAGACTTCAACCGAAGAATTTTGAGATTTAAAGTCCAAAATTCTCAAAGACAAGATTTTTAAATAAACATGGAAAATTTTATCAAGTATGAAAACCCTTATGTGTTTATGTGCATACGTGATTATCTGTTTATTTGGGCCTTATGAGTTATCTTCCATTTGAACAAACACTTACTTTGTACGGTTACGATATGTCACGTCTCGGCCTATAAAGCCATTAGTAGTCCTGCTCACTGATACTGTCGAGCCTACACTTGAGATTCTTTCGCCCGTCGTTACAGAATCGTTTGTTTTGCTATTCGAGTCACGTGTTTTGCTACACCTCTTTTAAGTCTACACTCGCCGTAGGAAGAGAACTCTCCCTGTTGGAGAGATCGCATTTGACTTCGAGAGCTGAGACAGCATCTGCTTTGAAGAAGCAGAAAGGGATTTAGGTCAATCGCTCTCACTGCGATCATCAGTTCGCCACGTTATGCGGAGACTTGGAGACGACGAAGGGCAAGATGAAAGACTTAGAGGGACAGATGGACTAGTATGATGAGCTAGAAGAGCTTGTTATGAAGATGTTGGACTTCCATGGATTGAAGCGTTAGTTGTTGGTTGTTTATGTTGTTTGTTTTGTATATCTCATTTGATGAACCCTATTTATGGCTTGCATGCCAAATTCTCAGATATTTAGGAGGAAATTTCATATAGACTTGTTGCGGGTGTTGATGTAGACACGCCGAATTTTGATTAGTCTTAGTACTAAAAAAACAAGCTTTGTAATTTCTGGTATAAATATCGAATGGGTTCCTTTTGGTTTAAAAAAAAATTATTCTCATTAATATGTGGATATTATATGTCACACCCCGACCGCGTAAAACAACAAGTCGCGACGGAAACGTCGGGGAGTGGAGTAACAGAATCTGTTTCATAACACATGGTATTTAAAGTTTGATTTCATAAATTAAAGTGTTTACATTGACTAAGAATTTTATAGAAACATAACATAAATTAAACTGTCTTTCATAGTTTTAAGTCACTAAGGCCCAGGTCCGCCTAAGTGTGTCACGAACATCATCATGCAATAGCTCCTGAAACACATGTGAAAATAGGTACGTCCGCATAAAAATGCCTGTGAGATACATAGATTTTGTTATTGTAGGATTCATGACTTGTAAGTAAAAAAGAAGTGTTTAAACAAAAGGTAGTCATGAATCTTGTAAAACGTTTTGTTTTATAAAATCTTATGAAAATCAGATGTTATAAAAGAATAATGCATGGTTAAATAAATAACCAAGTAAAAATGGGTTTGTATAAGATATGTCATTTGTAAACAATATATCATGTCTTTGTTTCTGTCAAAGTGGTTTAGATAACGCTGCAATATGTAATATCATAAAAGCACTTATATATAGGAAGTACCAGCGACGTATCCACCATGCTTTTATCATATTACACACGCCTCGTTATTTAAATCACTTACCAAATAAACCACCAAAAATGTCTTGTCAAACCAATGTCAGATAATAACTAAAGTCTTGTATGGTGAATAAAAGAATTTACTCAACCCCATAGGTAAAATGTTATGTATGGTGAATAAAAGAATTTACTCAACCCCATAGGTAAAATGTTATGTTCAATCAAATGATATACCAAATGTAAGCATGTTATGTGAAAACAATGAACCAAGTATGCTAAATGAACATACATAGCAAAGCATAAAGGAAATCATGTACTATATGCGTACTAATGAATATAACAAGTATATGTCATGTAAACACGAATAACACTAAAGTAACAAGTAGGCACATGTGTATCACCCCAAAATATTTGAAAACAGTAAAAGAGGGGACTATGTACTCACTTGTATAGCTTAATAGTCTTGAGATAACAATCAAATAACGCTAGAAGGATCACATAATCAATTGGCACTTAATATAGGTAACTACGTTAATAAACCGGACCTAAATCGGAAGATCGGATAGAATGAGGTCTCGTAAACCAAATGAGTATTGGAACTCATATGATATGGTTTAACAAAGCCTACATTCTAAATTGGAACCTATCCTAAGTGCTTATGACCCGTTTAGGTAGCTTACGCTACTTTAACGCGTCATTTGCGCAAAAGCGCAAACGAGTAGCCTAACTAGTCCTATGACAAGTATTATATGCCCTAACATGTTTAAATAAGTTGCATAATCAGTTTAAGTGACAAAATTTAGGTTACATATGCTTAAATACAAATTATGCATAAAAATGGCATTTTGGTCATTTTCCTAAGGCATATAAACTACCTATCATACAACTAATTAAACTAAGTGACCATAAGGTATAACCTCGGAAGGTTATTCCCTATACAACTATGGTCACAAAATATGTTTTGTCGGATCCTAATGATCGACCAAACGGGTCGGGTTCGAAAGTCTAAGCGGTTGTTTAGACCGCTTATCTTACGACCTGTCACACCCAGACCGCGTAAAACAACAAATCGCGGCGGAAACATCCGGGAGTGTTGTAACAGAATCATTGTTTCACAACCATGGATTAAAAGTTTCGTTTTACTAAATTATATAACTCATTGTATTATTACAAATCAAATAAATACAAATAATTGTCTCTCAGGTTTTAAAGTCGCTAAGGCACAAGTCCATCCTATGTGTAGCATGCATCAACAATCATCATATAGCAGCACCTGAAACATATGTGAAAATAGGTACGTCAGCATAAAAATGCATGTGAGTAACATAGGATTTGTGAATTAGATTCATGGCTTTGGATAACACAAGAAAAAGGTTTTATGTTTTCAAAAATAGCCATGAATCTTTGTAAAAGTTTTGTTTCTAAAATGCATCGTTTTGGTAAAATGTTTATAGTATATACGAAAATATACTTTGGTTTTGAGATAAGCGGATGAGTAGTATATCTAAATATACTTTAGTTATGAAATAGTCAAATAGATAGTATAACAAAATATACTTTTGTTTCTGAAATAATAGACTTGGTAGTATATCATAAGTATACTTTGGTTTTAGAATATAAGCAATGGTAGTATATCAAATCATACTTTGGTTTTAGAAGTAGCATATCAACTATGCTTTGGTAGTATAAAAACTTATACTTTAGTTTATGAAATAACAAAGTCGGTAGTATATCCACTATACTTTAGTAAATAATATCACGTTGGTAGTATGTCGAAACATACCTAAATCGTGGTTTGGTAGTATATCAAATTATACTTTAGTAAACAATAGCATATCAACTATGCTTTTAGAAAAACAGTATCACGTTGGTAGTATATCGAAATATACCATATATCACGATTTTGTAATACATTCCAACCTTAGTGCATCAAACTACACTTTAGAGACTATAGAAATACCACAAAGGCAAATTCTATTTGGTTAAAATTTGGTTTCTGACATTCCATATAACAGGAATGGGGTGTCTAGTCCTATAGCGCTATATCGTACTACCAATCGACTTGATCATTGTTAATGAATGTATAGGTAAACATATGAACAAACAAATAGTCGTACAAACTTTGCAAATCAGTGTTTAAGCCATGGATAATAGTTCAATTCGTCAAATGATAGTACTATGCATGTATAATCATATAGTTGAAATCATGAAAATAGCGTATCGGCACATATGAATCACCCCAAAACATTTGAAAACGTAAAAGAGGGGACTATGTACTCACTTGAGATTGTAAGTATCCTCGATTAAGTATCCTAACAAAGCTCGAAAATCAAGGAATCAAGTGGCACCTAGTATGGAATCACCATATTAAACAATCGGTATCTAAATTGAAAGATTGGGTAGGATGAGGTCTCATAAACCAAATGAGTATTGGAACTCATGTGATATGGTTTAACAAATCCTACATTAAATCGGAACCTATCCTAAGTACTCATGACCCGTTACGACCCATTAAGGTAGCTTACGTTACTTTAACGCGTCGTTCGCGCGAATGCGCGTTCGAGACGCCTAACTAGTCCTATGACAAGTATTATATGCCCTAACATGTTTAAATATGTTGCATAATCAGTTTAAGTGACAAAATTTAGGTTACATATGCTTAAAATCCAATTATGCATGAAAGGGCATTTTGGTCATTTTCCTAAGGCATATAAACTACCTATCATACAACTAATTAAACTAAGTGACCTGTAGGATCGTTTTGTGACCCAAACGAGTCGTTCAGAAGAGATTTTATCAGTTTCAGATGCGGAAAATAAGAAACTGACTTTGAAACAGCTTGCTTATCACTTTAAACACTGATTATATTGATATACTAGCGATTACAATCAGTCTTCACACCGGCAGCACCTCGGTATGGAATTCACGAACTGTTCTAACCGTTACAAATGAAATGCTCACATGCCTATTTATAGTAGTCAGGCTTTCGCTTGAAATGAACATATCCTGTTCAAGCGAAACCTACCTAATGAAACTCAAGCGAAACCTAACAGAACTTGTTTCAAGCGAAACCCATGAACTTTTGTCTTATATGAACATTTAAATTCGTTTCTTTTGCTAATGTAGGATGTGATGTCATATATGTGATGTCACTTATGATGTCACATATATGATGTCACTCTTGTTCACATCCGTTACGCAACCGAGACTCGACATAAGACGAAGACGACAGATGAATGCACCAACAGACTCCCCCTCAGATGTTGACGAGTCTTAAATGTCGAGTATTCTCAATCTTCAGTCTTTATCAGTCTCTTTTCTTTTTTAGCATATACCAGGATCTTCTCTTTAGCTCTAACCTCATCAGACTCTCCCTCTCATCATAATGGGATCGCTGTCTAGAATTAGCTATCACCTTGAAATCAAATCCTGGCTTTATCTCTGTTTAAGCTTATTTCCTACACAAAATTCTCTCAAACACATAAGTTTTTACTTAAATCAATAAGAAAAACTTACTAGTAATTGTTACATCAAATTCAAATTAATGATCTCGATTAACTAATCAAACTTCTTTCTCAAATCAAAATTTTTCAATTCAATACACACACTCCCAAACCAGTTCATCATGTTCAGCACTCGGAATTTTGAAAATCAGCTCTCCAACATCAGTTGTCGAAAATCTTTTTGTATTTTTCAAAATTTATGCTAAAACACACTAAAATCTTTTTGGATTTTTGAATAAAATGAAATGCAGTAAAGAAATATTTACAGACACTATTTTTGTGAGTTTGTTAAGAGGATCATATCAGTTTCTGAGACAAATCACCAGCACCGTTAAGCTTTAAACATTTTAAGCTCTAAACGATTCACGTAGATTGACGATATTGTTGTCCACTTAAACTCAATCTAAAAACTTTCGAAATGCTTACCGATACGTTAAGGTATATTAATTTGCACTAAATTCTTATGGACCCCACGATCTCAGCATATCCCCTCATCATGCAATACACTGACTCAAGTAATGCCTTTAAACTTTTATCAACTGTGATTTGTGCGAAAACAAAGCAGAATGTTTAAACATTAACAATCAGGTCGATACTTCCGTATACGCAGAGAAAGTCCAATGTTTAAACAAAATAAGAAAAAATAAAACAAGTTGAAGTTGTTTAGGCTTTAACCACCAGGTCGATACTTCCGTATACACAGAGGAGGTCCAAAGCTTAAACAAAACACCAAAGAAAATAAAGCAGAACGTTTAGGCAACAACATCTAGGTCGATACTCACGTATACGCAGAGGATGTTCGATGCTTAAACAAAAATAAAGAAATAAAACAAGTTTAAATCTTTGCAAAATGAAATGCACAATCACAGTGACTTTTTAGCAAAGTTGTGAAAGTTCACAAACTTAACCAGTTTTATGTCTTTCGACAATCAGCGATTACAGAGTAGGCACACAGTCAAGAAGGACAAAACTAAGTACTATGCTTTCGACCATGTTTCCCACTTAGAACTAGGCTTTTTCATTTAAGTTTGTATCGTTATCGCAAATCTACTAATCTAGCTGAGCCTATCGTCACATCTTTAGTGAGACCGTTTATCACATTTTAACTTTCCATTTCTTTAGCGTGTTGTGACAGTCTACTGATGTACTATCATTTCCTCTTTTATGCAACAAAAACTCATTTTTCATTTTATCATGTTTTTGGCTTTTTCAAATTTTCTAATGTTTTTGGATTTTCTGAAATTATACTCCCCCTAAAATACAAATACATCTAAAGAAAAATTGAAACCAAACTGTACAAAAACATGACAACTAATATCGAATTGCCTCAATTCGCCATCCACTTGGCATAAACAATCAGAACTCCCCCTCACAACAAACTATTTTCCCATTATGATCTCAAAACACGTAAGTTTTTTTTAATCAAAATGGTTTTTCCGAAAAATTAGTTTTGTTGATTTTGTAAAACCATTAGTAGGTTAGGGGTTTGGTTCATCACATTGTTTACCAACACTTTTAAATGATAGTTAAATCAAGTTCAACTTAATGACCTTGATTAACCACTTGTAAGATCAAATATCAAACAATTTCAACCAATCATCATCTATTGGTTGAATTCTCAAGGTGCCGATTCCTACTCCACACTTACCAACCTGGGAGTTCCGACAATTCCTACTGTATGACTTGCCAAAATTTTTCAATTTTCAAACAAACAACATAAGAATGATGCCGATTCATGCTCCACGATTACCAACTTGGGAGCTCCGGCAAGTCAGGTTTTTCATTTAAACAGATTCACCCAAGCCTGACGGTCCTTGGGTGATTTTGAATTCTTGTTCAACAATGGTGGAAAATTTGCATCATCCATTGTTAGACCAGAATTCTCATTTTTTACCTCAACAACTGGCTCTTCTGGTTTTACCATACCAGAATCATTGCCTGAATGCGGCTTGTCTGACTTTGATGAGACAGATTCATCGCTGACATGTGGCTCCTTTGTTTCCGAAGAAACAAATTCATCACCATCAACTTTCTTCTTCTTCTTATCCTTTTTCGTCCTCAGATTTGTATCTGATGAATGCGTTTTGCTTGATTTGATGTTCTTTGGTGAGCAAGACGATTTATCAGAACTTTTATCTATTTTACCAGTTGTATCCGAGGACAAAATCTTCTCCAGATACTCTCTGGCCTTCTTCCTCTTCTTCCTCAGTCTGTCTTTTTGCCCCTGAGAAAGCTTCACTTTCTTTTCTTGAACTTTAGGTTCTTGAACCTTCTGTTCTTTGGGCTTGACATTGACTGGTTTCTTCACCTGCTTCTGAGATTCAGCCCTCGATCTTCTCATTGATCTCATTGAGCAATCTCTAGCAATATGGCCAATGATGTTGCAGTTATAGCATCTTCTCATCTCATAACTCCAATTCTGGCAGTTAACAGCAATGTGTCCTTGATAGCCGCATCTGTAACACACTCTGTTATCGTACCAATCACCATTTTCAGCCCAAACATTCAGATCAAAGCACTGTTTGGCTTGGTGATAATCCTTTCTTCTCTTGCTTGCTGGATTTGGCTTTTGAGCACTGTGGTCCGACCTGCACCACTCATTACCAACAATTTTTGAATTTTCATTTTTTACTTTTTGTAATTTTTGATTGCGATTGGATGATTGATCTGATGAACTTTTATTTTCTTTTTGAACATTTTTCAAAATTTTCTCTTTTTGTTTTTGTTCCACTTTCTTCTTCAAAGGTTTTTGCTTAGAGCATTCTCCCTTTTCAGTTGATTGTGGAACAGTTTCTTGAAACTTTTCTTTTAACTTCAAAAATAAATTCTTTTTCTTCATTTTTTCATTTTCATCATCAGATTTCTCATCACAATCTTCAACTTTGACTTTGTCAAAGTTTGTGACATTGTCACTTATTGGAACTGAATTAACAGGTTTTGGGCAGGGAATAGCTGAAGTATTCACAAAAACCTTCAACTTTTCTTCCCATTCCCTGATTTTACCTTCTAACTCTTTGATTTTCTTCTGAGCACATTCAGCTTCTTTTTCAAGTCGAATAATCGTCTGAATATGAGAATTTATCATCTTTTGCTTTTCAATGTTATTCTTGCTAAAAACAGATCTCCCATCTTCAAGAATCTTTATTTGACTTTGAAATTCTTTTTTAATTTTTAATTTTTAATTTTTAATTTTTCATTTTCAAAACTTTTGATTTTATCTTCAAAGACTTTTGCATTCTCTTTCAAAATTTTGTTTTCTAATGTCAAACTGTTTAAACCACTCAACAGTTTGACATTTCAACTTCTCAAAATTTTCCTGCAAAACAAGAATCTGTTTATCATCAGATTGCTTCTCATTTTTCAACATCTTGATTTCCAATGTCAAACTTTCTGCATTCTTCAAGAGTTTGCCATTGTCAGCCTCAAGTTTATCACATTTAGAGCATACTGATTCAGAACCAGATTCTTCTTTCCTTGTGATTTCCTTTGTTTCCATCTTGTATGTTCCTGCACAAAAAATTTTAACGAAATCAAGAGGATTCATATCTTCATCAATATAACAACCCCTTTTCATATCGTACTTCAAGTTACTTTTTGCTGCAAGACACACATTAACCCTTCTTTTCATTTCAATTAACACATCCACACTTATTTTCTCCAAAATATTTTCTATATCATTTATCAACGCTTTCCTTTCCTTTTCATTTTCAGATTTATGAGTTTCAAGTTTACTGATGAACCCATATAAAGATAATTTTGAAAAACTAGAATCCTTTCTTAGGTTTTTCTAAAAATCATCCCATTCTGCAGGTAATGCATCTGCAAACTTTGATATCTTTTCAGCCTCTGTCATTCTTATCTCGTTATTTTTCAGATATTCTATTAAGACTCCATCTCCATATCGTCTTTCTAACTCATCCAATTTTTCATTTTTCAAACATAGGAAATTTTCAAATCTTATAATCCAAGCCTTCTCTTTCACATCTTGATAACTTCTACTCAATATCCCTCGAAACCAACTATTATATGATTCAAGATCATGGTTTTTCTCTTCATCAAACATCTTTGCCATTTTTCAAACAATCACGACAAACACTTAAATCTGATTGGGCTTTCACTGATTGGGTCGATGATAATGAAACTTGGGCCTTTGATCGATGAAAATAACAAGCCGACAACAAATAGTATAGAGATAATATGATTGGACCGAACAAATCCACTTAACCAACAATCTTTAATATCTCACAATTCTTTGATTGGGCCGCACCTTTTCAATATTTATCCAAACAAATTGATTGGACCTCCAAACTTAAATGTGGCCGACAAACTCTGTTGATACCATCTGATGTTCTCATGCAAACCTTGACACATGAAAGCTGGAAACAACTTTTTGAAGTTTTACACAAACCGAAGATAAAAGACAATACCACTTCGGGAATGATTGTCACGTGAATAGGCACAAATCGATGCACTTTATCACCCAAAATACAATTCAAGCGGTCATTATATTCAAGCGGTCAACGTTTTCAAGCGGTCAAGCAGATTTCAAGCGAACAGTCGTTCAAACGGTGTTTTCAAGCGATCAAACAATGTAATTTCAAGCGAGCAGCAGTTTCAAGCTGTCACTCGATGTTATGTTCGCTTGAACAATTGATGACATCAGCAAACACGAACAGATTTCAAGCTAGCAGACCAATTTGAACCAGATTTAATTCGATTTTAATGCTGAAACTTTCCAGGATTCATTAATACATGATTACGCACAAGATATGTGAATTTGAGCCGTTTTTAACCGTGAAAAAATTTTTAATTTGAAAAAGAATGATGTAGAAACAGAATTAGTGATGAAAACGAGCTGTTTTTGCGAAATCTCTTCCTCCTGAGCTCTGATACCACTTGTAGGATCGTTTTGTGACCCAAACGAGTCGTTCAGAAGAGATTTTATCAGTTTCAGATACGGAAAATAAGAAACTGACTTTGAAACAGCTTGCTTATCACTTTAAACACTGATTATATTGATATACTAGCGATTACAATCAGTCTTCACACCGGCAGCACCTCGGTATGGAATTCACGAACTGTTCTAACCGTTACAAATGAAATGCTCACATACATATTTATAGTAGTCAGGCTTTCGCTTGAAATGAACATATCCTGTTCAAGCGAAACCTACCTAATGAAACTCAAGCGAAACCTAACAGAACTTGTTTCAAGCGAAACCCATGAACTTTTGTCTTATATGAACATTTAAATTCGTTTCTTTTGCTAATGTAGGATGTGATGCCATATATGTGATGTCACTTATGATGTCACATATATGATGTCACTCTTGTTCAGATCCGTTACGCAACCGAGACTCGACATAAGACGAAGACGACAGATGAATGCACCAACATGACCATAAGGTATAACCTCGGAAGGTTATTCCCTATACAACTATGGTCACAAGACATGTTTGGTCGGATCCTAACGATCGACCAAACGGGTCGGGTTCGAAAGTCTAAGCGATTGTCAAGATCGCTTGACTTACGACCCTAAACAAGCACTAGACTAAAAGTGACGAGTTAAACATGTTAAATCATGTTTAACTAAGTTAGAAAACAAGTTTGATATCAAAACAAAGTGTTTTGATACCCGAAAATAGCTTCGTTGCAAAATACGCAAAAACACGTATTTTGATCGAAACTTTGACTCGTCACTTCGACTACTCAACGTGGTAATCAGTAGGTATAGTCACAAGGGACTAGAACCATCGTGATTACGCTCACGTTGCAAAGTTCAAATGAACTTCGTGTTGACCAATTCATGGTTAAAGTAGAAAGTCAAACACTGTTTGAGTTTCATGCTTATAAAGCATAAAAGCATGAAAGAAGCTTACAAAAGGTCCAAGCAAGGAAGAATTGAACCAAAATACTCAGGTATGAAACATAAGCTTCAACTTAGAGCAGAATTGATTCAATTTGTGAGGAATGAAGTGAAGAACCCACTTCTATTTATAGTAGGCTTGGATTAACAAGATCATTCCATGTGTTAGGAGTTTAAATCTTGGCCATACACTTGTGGAACATGGTTTTGTATACAATGGGAGCTTGAAAACCAGTCCAAAGTATTGAAAAATTTGCATAAAAGACCCTGAAATTCAAGCTGGTTGCTGAAAATGGAATTTCTGTCAAAATGCACCCATCGCGTCGCGCCACGGCAAAGGGGGGTACCCCGTTGCGCGACGCCACCACCTCCCAGATACAGAAACTTTCATAAAATGGCAAGAATGGTCCCTGCAGCGTGTTTAAGCCATTTTCGACACGTTTAAACCCCGTTAACCCATTTTCAAGGCTCTATAAGGATGTTAAAGCATAGGGGACTTGGAAAATGCTTGAAATAATCTCGGATGTCGATTCGCTTGGTCGTACGGTTGCGTTATTCGGTTAATTACGACAAAACACGAACGGACGTGAAAATGATCCAAATTTCACGACGAATGGTATTTTTGCATTCCAATCACTAAAATAAAATATTTTAATGATTACAAAAATTTTTGGATGTCCGGATATGTTCAGAACGTAAGATATGCGCGAAAATGCAAACTTATGCACTTTTTGACACTTTTAGTCCCTATTGATCAAATAAGTTTATTTTCGCATGCCGAACCCCTCAACGCCTATTTCTAAGCTATGTAAAGGATATTTAGGGTATGTTTAAGTTATGATTAAGTTTCGGAATGTCTGTTACTAAACAATTCGGCATAGTTTCGCAGTTTGACGCAAATAGTCCCTGCGATCGAATACACTTGTTTTCGACACACCAAACCCTCCAAAACTTATTTCTAAGTTATGTAAAGGTTATTTAAGGTATGTTAAGCCTATATCACTATTCCAGAGTGTTTGTTGCGTTAAACTGATTACGTTTACGCATCAGTTCGCGTATAACCTTCCAGATAGCGATTTAAAGCTCGAAATCGAACAAGAATTGATATGTGCAAATGATACACATATTTATACAAATACCAAGTATGAAACACAAAATTTCATTGGTTTTGTATTCGTATGATGGTCGTAGAGGCACAGGTGTCACACGACCCTATATAAGCACTAAACTAAAGTGACGAGTTAAACATGTTAAAACATGTTTAACTAAGTTAGAAAACAAGTTTGATATCAAAACAAAGTGTTTTGATACCCAAAGATAGCTTCGTTGCAAAATACGCATAAACAAGTATTTTGACCGAAACAATGACTCGTCACTACGCCTAATCAATGTGGTAATCAGTAGGTATGGTCACAAGGGACTATAACCATCGTGATTACGCTCACGTTGCAAAGTTCAAATGAACTTTGTGTTGACCAAAGACTGGTTAAAGCAGAAAGTCAAATACTGTTTGAATTTCATGCTTGAAATGCATAAAAATCATGAAAGAAGCTTACAAGAGATCCAAAGCTTGAAGATAGACAAGAAAACTTGGAAGAAATTAGCCTTCAACCAGAAGGGATAGCTCTTATGAGCAGAAATGAGAAGGAAAATCAGATTGTGCAAGTGAAAGTGAAGAAATTGGATGGGTATTTATAGATTTTCCACAACCGTTAAGATCTTTCCTCGTAATTTGAGCTTCGATCTAGACCATACAAGTGTGGCACACTGTTTTGCATACCATGGGAGCCCAAAATTAGCCTAAAGTATTGAGAAAACCATGTCCAAACCCAGATAATTAGCTGCCGTTTGCTAAAAACTAGTTTCTACACATCTGGGGGTCTTTCGTGGGCCGCGAAGACAGGAGCAATGGGCTTCGCGCCCCTCCTAGGCTTCTGACCAGCAACTTTTGCAAATTGGCATAACAGGCCCCTGCATGCATAAAAGTTGATTTTTGATGCGTTTAAGACCCGTTAACCCATTTTCAAGGCTCAATAAAGAACTTAAAGTATAGGGGGCATGAAATGTGCTTGAAAACATCACGGATGTCGGTTCGTTTGGTCGTACGGCCTCGTTGTTCAGTTAATTACGATGAAAACTCGAACGGACGCGAAAACGATCCAAATTACGCGATGAGTGGTATTTTTGCATTCCAATCACTAAAATAAAATATTTTAATGATTACAAAAATTTTTGGATGTCCGGGTATGTTCAGAACGTAAGATATGCGCGTAAATGCAAACTTGTGCATTTTTTTTGACGCTTTTAGTCCCTATTGATCAATTAAGTTTATTTTCGCATACCAAATCCCTCAAAGCCTATTTATAAGCCATGTAAAGGATATTTAAGGTATGTTTAGCTTATGATCAAGTTCTGGAATGTTCGTTACTGTACGAATCGGCATAGTTTCGTAGTTTGACACAAATAGTCCCTGCGATCGAATAAACTTGTTTTCGACACACCAAACCCTCCAAAACTCATTTCTAAGTTATGTAAAGGTTATTTAAGGTATGTTAAGCCTATGTCACTGTTCCGGAGTATTTTTGACGTTAAACTGATTACGTTTACGCATCATTTCGCGTATAACTTTCTAGAAAGCGATTTAGAGCTCGAAATCGAACGAGAATTGATATGTACAAAGGTCACATGTATTTGTACAAATTCCAAGATTGAAACACAAGATTTCATTGGATTCGTACTTGTATGATGATCGTAGAGGCACAGATGTCACAGTCTCCCCTACTTTAGGAAATTTCGTCCCGAAATTTAATCTAGAGGAAACTTGTGTGTGCTCGAAATTGAAGTCGGAGAGTATAACATAAAAACAAAATTGGTCAAGGTCCATAATTACGTATGCATCCATAATTAAGTAATTCCTTGCACAGTCCGCACAGTTTATTTTATAACGTGCAGGGGAAGAAAATCAAATGAATAATCCTGTGGTGACTTGACTAGACTACCAAAGAGTCTGTTTAACTAGACAACGAATGATCTCTTTAATCAGACCACCAAAAAGTCTCTTCAACTAGGTCACCAAAGGATCTTTTTAACTAGATCAACGAACGACCTCTTGAACTAGACCACTGGAGGGTCTCTTTAACTATATTGACGAATGATATTTTTAACTAGATTGATGAATCAATCTCTTTAACTAGACCACCCAAGGGGTCTCTTTAACTATATCAACACACGATATCTTTAACTAGATCGACGAATCAATCTCTTTAACTAGACCACCCAAGGGGTCTCTTTAACTATATCAACGAATGATATCTTTAACTAGATTGACGAATCAATCTCTTTACCCAAGGGTCTCTTTATTTAACAACCCTCCTGAATTTTTCTGACACCCTAATATATTTTAAAATATTCCCATATGTCCTAAAATATACCCCATATGCGAAAACGGACCCCGAATACCTCTATTTTATTAAAAATTAATTAAAACAAAGTTTTTGTGTCGCTCGCGGGCCTCGTAGACCCCTTAGGGATCTTACGCGGGGCGCGACAGCTACGAGATCAAGCGAGACCCCAGACCGACACGTGTCACGATCATGGCGGAGCTAGTACGCTGACTGGGCCAGGCTAGGGCCTACCCAGTCTACTACGCGGGCCGCGTAGCCCGTTGTCTCACCTTACATGAGCCGCGAGGAAACCCAAAATCAGCCCTATAAATAGCAGGCATCGGGCCTTCAGTCAGATCATTCAAATTTCTTTTCTGTCTCGACTTTTTACATAGTATAAGCTATTTCCGGGTATAATATCCCCCTAAATAACGAAGTTCTGCTCCGTTGTAAGTATTGTGACAACTGGCACAAACCGGTAATTTCCGTACACTTTAATCATTATTTAATGACTGCAATTATGTGCTTAAATGTCAACATGGTCTGATTTCATACTATACAAGTGAATTCATGCACGTTTTATACTACAAAATATTGCTTTATGCATTAACGAGAGCGTTGCGTCAGAGATACTAGTAAACTCACCGGTAAGACACAATATGCCAACAACCCTGCAGAAAGCAGTCAGACAATAAAATTGGAGCCAAGGTGTAGGTCCAATGACAAGAATACATTAAAACCCAAGAGAACATACAAGGGTTAACATATAGACTTTCCGGAGACTAAAATACGCACTAAAAAGCACCCGAAACGCACTTTAAGTGCAGAATTTTACTAAATTCAGCTATAATCAGCTTTTTAACCCCAAAATATTATGCAGAATTTACGTTTTATCATCCAGAATATTTCCCTAAGTGTCGGGAATTGAAAGGGGTACAAAAGGGTACATAAAAGACACTAAACGGTGCAATTTAACACTTAACGAACCGGTAATTAACCGAACAACCGGACATTACCCGGGACACAAAATTTTTGCCACATACATTGTTTTATTTATTTTTGGCTAGTCGTGATCCCCGAATACCCAAACACCCACTAAAAAGCAACTAACTAACACAAGGAAGTTCATACTTGAAATCTAACTAACCATTGCTATTTAGTTACCAAAGTTTGCAACCAACCCCCCACCCCCCTAAACCGAAATCGGTCCCAAGGGACCCCACAAATCATCCACCATACTCCCTAATCTTGTGAAAGATTTTAACACATTATTTTATTGGATATTTGCTTGTAAATATGACCAAAATATGTGAAGGGATCTATTTAAGCATGGTGCAAGATCACAACCATCACTCTTTATCATTCACTCCCTCACTTCACACTCTCTCTCCCTCTCTCGGCCTCCCACAACCGCCACCATCACCACCACTAAACCACCATCTTCATCCTTTATTCAAGTTCCATTCAAGCTTTGAAGGTGATTCAAGGAGGTTGCACTTGTGGAGCTTCAAAAAGGGCTTGGTTTCTAGCTTTTTCATCACCATTCCTCATCATCCTCTTCACTAGATTCTACCCTAGCCTTGTGCTAGTAGTAAGTCTCGGTTTACTCTTGTTTATGTCCACTTTGTGTAGATAGAAGTTGTATTATGTTGAGATCCATAAGAACACTACAAGAGTCTAAACAAGAAACTTGAACCTAAAAGTTTACTTAAACCTTTACAAAATGTTTACATAAGAATCAGACATGGAGATGAAATCTTGTTGGATGAGGGTTGGTTAAATCATGCATGATATTTGATCGTTGGTTTCTTGATAAACCCGTTGTTCGGACATTTGTTGATACGATTTAGTAGCGTTTAAACTATAAAGAAACATGCTGATTTACATTTTCGGCCAACTTCAAAAGGCACTGGAATCGTAATTTTTCGAAGTCGTTTACTATTTTTAAAGGTCTGTTTTTGGACAGCAGCTCAAGCTGCATTTTTACTGCCAAAAACATGTGTTATATTCTTCATCATAACTTGAAACCTGAGTAGAACCAACCCCTGAAATTTATGCCGTAGATGATCACTGATGTCCTTGTGACCCTCCAACTGGAATTTCGTAAATCGGACTTACGATGAATTTTAAATGAATTATTCCGTAGGCTGCGGTCAGAAAGTAACAAATCTGATCGCAGTTCGGTAAATGATTTTCTATAAAATATTGATAATGAACTGGACCCCGATATTTTTACACAATAATATTTGATTCGTATAAAACATTCTGTAAAAATTTGGGAATTATTGGAATAAGTTAACCATTTTATTAAAATGTCTGAAAATAGTTCAGTTTTATATATATTAAAACTGAAACGACAAAAGTAGTATCTTGCCTGTCAGAATGTCGGGTTGATTATTTGAGAACGATCTAACGTGTTATATGTTAAAGAAAATGATATGCTACTTAGCATGGACACCTCCATTTACAAAGGAGATTATGGCAAAATTTTCTGAAAATCCTAACACTTAGTAAATATTTTCTAGACAAATGTTTGCTAGTGTGTTCTAAACTATGCTTTTCAAATATAAACCTCGCCATAATTTTTGTAACAAAAATACACATACAACATACAAGATACATAATTCGGGTGCAAAGTGCAAAATACAAGATACTTATATTAATTTTCGAGGAAATAATATAAGTAAGACGCATAGTTAAAAATATAAAATATTTTTAACACAAGAATACATATACAAAAGATAGTGACTTATGCTTGTGCGATACAAGTCTAGTGACTAACGATAATAAAACACATTTAGGTCACGACGCTATCTAAGCAAATCCGGTGAAGTTTACGACGCAAGGAACGCAAAGTTGTGAGTTCATGCTCCCCCTTTTCTCTTAACTGTTTTCAGTTTTATAACTTCGGGGGTGAAATACATGTCACAAATATTACTATGTTTACAAATGGTATGATAACAAGAAGCACACTTGGTGAGAACGAGTACCAAGTGTGATGCGATATAAAAATACAAGAAGCACACTTGGTGAGAACGAGTACCAAGTGTGATGCGATATAAAAATACAAGAAGCACACTTGGTGAGAACGAGTACCAAGCATGATGCGTTTTGAGGAATGATACGAGAAATCGTGTCACGAATAGGGTACCATAAGCACCATTAATCAACAATATACCTAGACCGCAGAACAAAAGGTTAGATCTAATGGGTGTTGGGCAGCCACACTCTCGGTGAGGACGAGTACCAAGTAGTGCTTTCGTGTCTCAGAATATGCCAACTAGAAAAATGCCTAAGGTTTGGTGACTTCCTATGTCGTGTCACATGTTAATGGCCTTGCAACCTATTAACAACCCTGATACATACAGGAATACTTTATTTACATAAGATTCATACCATAATAAAACTTGATTTATATAATAAAACTTGATTTATACTTGAGTACGTGGGGTACACCAGTAAACTTGAATTATACATGAGTACGTGGTGTACACATGAATACTTGATTTATATATGAAAACTTGATTTATACATGACACAAACTATGTTTTCATACAAAGTATACAAACGTGAAATACAAAAACTGCATGAATTCACACCAACATTATGTTGACGTTTTTCCAAAACTGACATGTATTTCAGGTAACTAGTGGATGTGCGCGCGGTCTTGCTCATGCTCTTGGATGTCGTCTATGTTTATGTTTAAATAAAGTTGTGACCTTTTAAGACAATGTTTTATGTTATCGGGCGATGTAAACGCTAAACTTATGTTTTCAAATTATGAAATGTTTGGTGTTTGAAGTTATTTTTACGAGCATGTAGTATGTTTACCTTTCGTATGCAATGAGAACCTTTCATGATCACACCTCGTGCTTCCGCCGCAGAAAGGGGTGTGACAGATTGGTATCAGAGCTGCGATTGTAGTGAACCAGGATTCCTTCTCGAGTCTAGTCTACAATCTCTAGGATCCTATCACGAAAACAATTTTTCAAAAAGTTTTCATTGCATAAAACTTTCCGCGACATCCACTACCTGAAACTGTTTACAAAGAATCAAGAGAAGACACTACGAGACTTAGGGTGCACTAGGGTAGCACTTGTATTTGACTAAGAATTGCTTGCGATTATGTGTGATAATTGCTAAATGCATAAACTAGAAGTAGAATACCACTAGTATACATGACTCTACCTGAAAACAATGGCCTATCTGAAGGAAGAAATGCGAGGATGAAACGAACTGTGCAAGGAGTTGCGTAATAATGGATGCATACATAATTATGGAATTTAGTGCACAGAAATCACAGCAAGTCTTGTCACGTATAGATTCCCTCAGTGCAAGAAAAGGTCAAACGTGAACACCAGCCTATTAAATACTTTGCTAGAGTAAGAATTGTTTGATGTCACTTATGTGGTATATGCCTGTGAATATATATACTACTACTGTCTCGTAAGACGATGTCAAACAAATATCTAACCCTGCTGTGAACGCTCGTGATCAACCTCCTCCTCCCCCACTGCCAAAGACTGTTGAAGAGCTGAACGCTCTACAAGAGGAAAGGATCTCCGCTGCTATCGCCCAATACGAGGCAAACCGAACTCAAGATAGTGGTGGGCCAAGCAATGCTAGACGTAACGGACATGGAGATTCGTCTGGAGGAAACGCAGCTCCAGGCTGCACTTTCAAGTAGTTTCTCGACTGCAAACCGATGAACTCCGATGGCACAGGAGGTGCAGTAGCGTTTGTACATTAGACGGAAAAGACTGAAGCTACTATCCGCATGAGCAAGTGTACCGCGGATCAGCAAGTCACTTTTGCTACTAGATTGTTTGTCGATGAAGCTCTGACTTGGTGGAACTTGCAAGTCCAAACTATGGGTGATGATGTCGCGTATGGCATGTCTTGGGATGAACTGAAGGAGAAAATGAGAGAGAAGTATTGCTCTGGTGCCGAACTCCAAAGGTTGGAGACTGAGTTCTGGCACTTGACCATGGAAGGTGCTGACATCACTGGTTACACTCGAAGGTTCCACGATCCGTCTAGAGTGCTTCCCTACATGGTGACTCCTGAGTTTAAGCGTGTTGAACGCTACATTTGGGGATTGGCCTCAGAATTCCGCGGCATGGTAACTTCGGCCAAACCTCAAACAATCACTGAGGCTGTAACTCTGGCTGTCAGCCTTACTGAAGATTGTGTTCGTATGAAGAAGTTATCACTGAACCCCACTGAAAAGACCGAGACGCATGCTGAGTCGTCTGGTGACAAGAAGAGAAAGCATTCGAATCTGAATCAAGCAACCCGCAGCAACAACAAGGGTTCATACAACAAGAAGCGTGACACTAACCCCCCTAAGGAGACAAGAACCTCTGCAGCAGCAAATGATACTACAGCCAAAGGATACCAAGGCACCATGCCCAAATGCCAAAAATGTAAGTATCATCATGAAGGAGCTTGTCGCATTCCAAGGTGCGACAAATGTGGTAGATTGGGTCATCAAACGGAAGACTGTTGGGGTAAAGGAAAGAACCGGAATGGAAATGGTGCTGGTAAAAAGAATGGTAACGGGAAGGGGCGGAACCAAGGATGCTTCAGTTGTGGAAACAATGATCATTTCATAAAAGACTGCCCAAAGAGAGACAACGCTCAGGCTCGAGCATTTGTGATTGGAGCAAGGAATGCATGCGAGGACCCTAACGTGGTCACCGGTACGTTTCTCGTTAACAATCACTTTGCATCCATATTATTTGACACTGGTGCCGATTATAGTTTCATGTCTGTGGAATTTAAACGTATGCTTGGGATAGAGTCTAGTAGATTGGATATTCCTTACTCCATAGAACTAGCCAATAGTAAACTTGTTGAGTCGGGCGAAGTTGTTAGAGGCTGCTCATTAGAACTTGGTGAACGAAATTTTAACATCGACCTCTTACCTATTCAATTGGGTAGCTTCGATGTTGTGGTCGGAATGGACTGGTTGTCCAAGAACAAGGCTGAAGTTATTTGCCATGAGAAAATCATTCGCATCCCTTTGGCGAATGATGAAACTCTCATCGTGTATGGAGAGAAGCGAAACGCACCTCTACGAATCATCAGTTGCATGAAGGCACAGAAGTGCTTAAGGAAAGGATGTGTCTCTTTCCTAGCACACGTTGTAGATAAGAAGGCTGTGGAGCCAAAACTTGAAGACATTCCTGTGCTGAAGGAATTCCCTGATGTGTTTCCCGAAGATCTGCCGGGACTACCTCCGCAACGACAAGTCGAATTCCGTATAGACTTGGTTCCAGGAGTTGATCCTGTAGCCAAGGCCCCCTATCGGCTTGCACCATCCGAAATGCAAGAATTATCTACACAACTTCAAGAGTTGTTGGATAAAGGATTCATAAGGCCAAGCTTCTCACCTTGGGGAGCTCCGGTATTGTTCGTGAAGAAAAAGGATGGAACTCTGCGGATGTGTATCGATTACAGAGAACTGAACAAGCTTACTATCAAGAATCGGCATCCACTACCGAGGATTGATGATTTATTTGATCAGTTACAAGGATCGAGCTACTATTCCAAGATCGATCTTCGATCTGGATACCATCAGTTAAGGATTCAAGAGGAAAGCGTACCAAAGATTGCATTCAGAACACGCAATGGGCATTACGAGTTTCTTGTAATGCCATTCGGTCTGACGAACGCGCCAGCGGTATTTATGGATCTGATGAACCGCGTATGCAAACCATATCTCGATAAATTCGTGATTGTATTTATCGATGATATCCTGATTTACTCGCAAACGAAAGAAGAACACGAGCAACACCTCAGAACCATTCTGGAACTACTGAAGAAAGAGAAACTTTATGCGAAGTTCTCAAAATGCGAATTCTGGATTCGCGAAGTACAATTTCTGGGTCACGTTGTGAACAAGAAAGGCATTCATGTAGACCCATCCAAGATCGAAGCAATAAAGAATTGGGAAGCCCCCAAAACCCCAACTGGAGTCTGACAATTTTTGGGCTTAGCAGGCTATTATCGGCGATTCATCGAGAATTTCTCAAAAATAGCTCAACCGCTAACTACCCTTACACAGAAGGACAAGAAATACGACTGGGGTGACAAGCAGGAAGAAGCCTTCCAACTACTCAAGAATAAGCTATGCGATGCACCGATACTATCCTTACCCGAAGGCACTGAAGACTTCGTGGTATACTGTGACGCTTCACGAAAAGGTTTGGGTTGTGTGCTTATGCAACGCCAGAAAGTCATCGCTTATGCTTCAAGACAATTGAAGGTACATGAGAGGAATTACACCACGCACGACTTGGAACTGGGTGCGGTGGTATTCGCCTTGAAGATCTGGCGACATTATTTATATGGTACTCGATGTACAATCTTCACAGATCACAAAAGCCCGCAACACATATTTGATCAGAAGGAATTAAATATGCGTCAACGATGTTGGGTCGAGTTGCTGAACGATTATGACTATGAGATTAAGTACCATCCTGGGAAAGCAAACGTTGTAGTAGATGCGTTAAGCCGAAAAGAAAGGGTTAAGACCCTAAGGGTTCGAGCATTGAAAATGACTATTCAAACGAACCTCACTGCACGCATTCGTGATGCACAACAAGAAGCCCTTAAAATGGAAAACCGTAAAGCTGAATACCTCCGGGGTGCATTGAAATATATGGTGCCAAATGAAGAGGGAGCCTTATACTTTAAGAAACGTATATGGGTTCCGCTCTATGGTGGCCTACGAGAAGTCATCCTTGATGAAGCGCATAAATCGAGATACTCGGTCCATCCAGGATTGGACAAGATGTATCAAGACTTGAAAGAATATTATTGGTGGCCGAGACTCAAAAGCGATGTTGCTGTTTATGTTGGAAAATGCCTAACCTGTGCTAAGGTTAAGGCTGAATATCAGAAACCGTCCAGCCTACTACAACAACCAGAGATACCCATGTGGAAATGGGAGCTAATCTCGATGGACTTCATAACGAAATTACCCAGGACCCCGAGAGGGCACGATATGATATGGGTGATAGTTGATCGATTGACGAAATCTGCTCATTTCCTACCTATCCGAGAGAAGGATAGCACTAGAAAGCTTGCTGAGATATACTTAAAAGAAAATGTGGCACATCATGGAGTGCCTATCTCAATCATTTCAGACAGAGATGGACGTTTTGTCTCAAGAATCTGGCAATCCTTTCAGGAAGCCTTTGGATCTCAGCTAGATCTAAGCACGGCATTCCATCCACAAACAGACGGCCAGAGCGAGCAGACTATACAAACGTTAGAAGATATGCTTCGCGCATGTGTCATGGACCTAGGCGGCAGCTGGGTTACTCATCTACCTTTAGTTGAGTTTTCCTACAATAACAGTTATCATACGAGTATAAAAGCCGCACCGTTCAAAGCTCTGTATGGCCGCAAGTGTCGATCGCCCTTATGTTGGGCAGACGCTGGAGATAAATGTATGGTTGGTCCTGAACTTGTACAAGAGACAACCGACAAGATTATGCAGATCCGAGAGCGCATTAAGGCGGCTCGAGATCGACAAAAGAGCTACGCTGATCGAAGACGAAAACCATTAGAATTCGAGGTGGGAGACAAAGTGTTGTTAAAAGTCTCACCTTGGAAGGGCTAAGATTTGGAAAACGTGGAAAGCTGAATCCACGATACATCGGACCATTCAAGATTCTAGAAAGAATTGGTACCGTGGCATACAAATTGGAGTTACCGGAAGAACTTAATGGAGTACATGATACGTTTCATGTATCCAACCTCAAGAAGAGTCCAACACAAGAAAACGTGATCATCCCTATGGATGAAGTGCATATTGATGATACCCTCCGATTTACAGAACAACCCGTTGAGGTTACCGACTAGAAAGTCAACAAGACCAGGAGGAGCAGTGTGAAACTTGTCAAAGTACGTTGGAACTCTAAGCACGGATCCGAGTACACGTGGGAACGTGAAGACCAGTTCAAAGAAAAGTATCCCCACATGTTCAAGAAGACTCCTGCGAGAGTTAGTTCAGCCTGAATTTCGGGACGAAATTCTTTTAACGGGGGGAGACTGTGACAACTGGCACAAACCGGTAATTTTCGTACACTTTAATCATTATTTAATGACTGCAATTATGTGCTTAAATGTCAACATGGTCTGATTTCATACTATACAAGTGAATTCATGCACATTTTATACTACAAAATATTGCTTTATGCATTAACGAGAGCGTTGCGTCAGAGATACTAGTAAACTCACCGGTAAGACACAATATGCCAACAACGCTGCAGAAAGCAGTCAGACAATAAAATTGGAGCCTAGGTGTAGGTCCAATGACAAGAATACATTAAAACCCAAGAGAACATACAAGGGTTAACATATAGACTTTCCGGAGACTAAAATACGCACTAAAAAGCACCCGAAACGCACTTTAAGTGCAGAATTTTACTAAATTCAGCTATAATCAGCTTTTTAACCCCAAAATATTATGCAGAATTTACGTTTTATCGTCCAGAATATTTCCCTAAGTGTCGGGAATTGAAAGGGGTACAAAAGGGTACATAAAAGACACTAAACGATGCAATTTAACACTTAACGAACCGGTATTTAACCGAACAACCGGACATTACCCGGGACACAAAATTTTTGCCACATACATTGTTTTACTTATTTTTGGCTAGTCGTGATCCCCGAATACCCTAACACCCACTAAAAAGCAACTAACTAACACAAGGAAGTTCATACTTGAAATCTAACTAACCATTGCTATTTAGTTACCAAAGTTTGCAACCAACCCCCCCTAAACCGAAATCGGTCCCAAGGGACCCCACAAATCATCCACCATACTCCCTAATCTTGTGAAAGATTTTAACACATTATTTTATTGGATATTTGCTTGTAAATATGACCAAAATATGTGAAGGGATCTATTTAAGCATGGTGCAAGATCACAACCATCACTCTTCATCATTCACTCCCTCACTTCACACTCTCTCTCCCTCTCTCGACCTCCCACAACCGCCACCATCACCACCACTAAACCACCATCTTCATCCTTTATTCAAGTTCCATTAAAGATTTGAAGGTGATTCAAGGAGGTTGCACTTGTGGAGCTTCAAAAAGGGCTTGGTTTCTAGCTTTTTCATCACCATTCCTCATCATCCTCTTCACTAGATTCTACCCTAGCCTTGTGCTAGTAGTAAGTCTCGGTTTACTCTTGTTTATGTCCACTTTGTGTAGATAGAAGTTGTATTATGTTGAGATCCATAAGAACACTACAAGAGTCTAAACAAGAAACTTGAACCTAAAAGTTTACTTAAACCTTTACATAATGTTTACATAAGAATGAGACATGAAGATGAAATCTTGTTGGATGAGGGTTGGTTAAATCATGCATGATATTTGATCGTTGGTTTCTTGATAAACCCGTTGTTCGGACATTTGTTGATACGATTTAGTAGCGTTTAAACTATAAAGAAACATGCTGATTTACATTTTCGGCCAACTTCAAAAGGTTGTAAACAGACCATAATAAATCGAAAAACAGAATTTCTGAAGCCTAAATTATGTATTTTCGAAAAACGGATCAAATGGCACTGGAATCGTAATTTTTCGAAGTCGTTTACTATTTTCAAAGGTCTGTTTTTGGACAGCAGCTCAAGCTGCATTTTTACTGCCAAAAACATGTGTTATATTCTTCATCATAACTTGAAACCTGAGTAGAACCATCCCCTGAAATTTATACCGTAGATGATCACTGATGTCGTTGTGACCCTCCAACTGGAATTTCGTAAATTGGACTTACGATGAATTTTAAACGAATTATTCCGTAGGCTGCGGTCAGAAAGTAACAAATCTGATCGCAGTTCGGTAAATAATTTTCTATAAAATATTGATAACGAACTGGATCCCGATATTTTTACACAATAATATTTGATTCATATAAAACATTCTGTAAAAATTTGGGAATTATTGAAATAAGTTAACCATTTTATTAAAATGTCCGAAAACAGTCCAGTTTTATATATATTAAAACTGAAACGACAAAAGTAGTATCTTGCATGTCAGAATGTCGGGTTGGTTATTTGAGAACGATCTAACGTGTTATATGTTAAAGAAAATGATATGTTACTTAGCATGGACACCTCCATTTACAAAGGAGATTATGGCGAAATTTTCTGAAATTCTAACACTTAGTAAATATTTTCTAGACAAATGTTTGCTAGTGTGTTCTAAACTATGCTTTTCAAATATAAACCTCGCCATAATTTTTGTAACAAAAATACACATACAACATACAAGATACATAATTCGGGTGCAAAGTGCAAAATACAAGATACTTATATTAATTTTCGAGGAAATAATATAAGTAAGACGCATAGTTAAAAATATAAAATATTTTTAACACAAGAATACATATACAAAAGATAGTGACTTGTGCTTGTGCGATACAAGTCTAGTGACTAACGATAATAAAACACATTTAGGTCACGTCGCTATATAAGCAAATCTGGTGAAGTTTACGACGCAAGGAACGCAAAGTTGTGAGTTCATACTCCCCCTTTTCTCTTAACTGTTTTCAGTTTTATAACTTCGGGGGTGAAATACATGTCACAAATATTACTATGTTTACAAATGGTATGATAACAAGAAGCACACTTGGTGAGAACGAGTACCAAGTGTGATGCGATAATCACCAGGAAACCCTAAAGGATAATCTAAGACAGCAATGTGAGTTCATCCTCTTTTTGTAAACCTTTTTGTGAACTGTTTTACAAAACCTTAGATATTTTACAATATGATTAAGCAGTGATTGAGTCTTTGTAATTATTCAATTACTGCTGGTATGTTGGGATTTTGTATACAAAATGTGGAACACGTTACCATTGGACAAAGAGTTAGCCAATGTGTAATATGACCCACCAGTCAGGATTGACAGTACTGAATGAGTAATTGTGTAGATGTAAACATTGTAATCGCTCTCAATACTGTGTTAATTGATAAAACTCTTCTTGATTAAACTGGGATTCACTCACCAGTATTTCCCACTGACAAATGTTTTTAAAACGCGTTTCAGGTAACAAAATGTAAAAGCCGATTAGAAGAAAGCCAGCTGGAGAGCACTGACCGCTTGGAAAAATGTGGCTATAAAAGTTACCTAAAAGACGATGTTTTAAATTCAATAATATAGGGTTTATCCCTATAAACATGTTGTAATAAGAAACTTGGGTTTTACCCATGTGGTTATTAATATAAAATACGGTGGTTTTACTCTGATAAAACATTTCCTAACTACGGTCCTGATGAAATTTCCGCTGCCAAAATGATAAACAAATGATACCACCAAAATTGGTTTCGCGGCCGCCCGTTCCCGGGACAGATAGGGGGCAGGGGTTGCGATAGAAGGTGGTATCAGAGCTAAGCCACTGATTCAGCCACAGAAGTGTTCTGCTGACATCAAAATATTATTTAAATTGTTAGGAAATAAATTACGGAAATACGTGCATATCTGTATTTTATTGTTATGTGTTATTTGACTATTTGTTAGTTTACAGTATGAGTGATCAAGGACCCTCAGACGTTTATCGTCAGTTGTCCGATTCACCTAGGAGTGAAGGTACTTCTTCCCAGCCTGCCCTCTCTGGGTATTCAGCTGATCAGGAAGAAGGGATGTTTGTCTTTAAGGCTCAGTCTGAAGAGCCATTCCCTCAGAAAAAAGAGAGGATGATCAGTAAGGGAGCATTCGAGCGTAGGAAAAGAATGCGAAATGTGACAACCGGTGATTAACGGCTTCTAAGTACGCGATAAACAAACGTTTAAGTCGATAATAAATAGTGTTTAAGGCACAAATTAACTTAATTAGCCCATTGGAATGCCTAGGAACGCTTATCTGACGCTACAGTGCACATATGGTGATTTTCGGGAAATCTGCTGAGCGTTAAACGAAAACGAACTGAAACCGTACAAAATACTGACAACGCCGACAAATACGAATTTTATACGCATAATTTAAACATATGAAGTTGGTTTTGCGAAATTTTCATACTGTTGAACGACACAAAACGCGTATGTGAACGAAAAAACGCAATTGAAGGGACGCACTGATAACAAAACGGAAGCACCGGACATGAGTTACGTCTCGACATGAACATATTATGATATATATGACTTCGTTTTCGAACTTTTAAACTCACGGTTGAAACCGTGGCGAAAAACGGATTAAAAGCGACGACCGAAGTGTTTTACGCGATTTAACGCGCATCTTCGTTTATACAAGGCTAATAGTTTGCGAAATTGTTAGATTTCCTATATGTGGCATATGAATTACAATTCTTACAAAAAATTTCAAGGTGTACACAATTATATATGTGTTCATACTTACAAGTTAACATGAGAAAGTTTTGAGCAAATATTGCAAGTACAAAGCAAATTTTAAAAGATTCGCCACTCAATACCACATATCTAGATTGATTGATAAAAAAAAAAGTTCCACAAATGTGAGAAGCCATATCTCACGTTTCCTTTTTTTGCCATGCCCATTATGGCATATA
This sequence comes from Helianthus tuberosus, assembly GCA_030545235.1. Classification (NCBI taxonomy): domain Eukaryota; kingdom Viridiplantae; phylum Streptophyta; class Magnoliopsida; order Asterales; family Asteraceae; genus Helianthus; species Helianthus tuberosus. Next base: position 14,430 of record JARYGA010003810.1, on the reverse strand, counting down.
AAATTTCAATATTATATTAATATATGACCTGCTTTGTCCATAGACTTCACATACATACATTATGAAGTCTGTAATTCTTAATCAATCTAAACAACCTACAATCCAACCTTATGACCTTATCCAATAACACACTCAAACATCATGGGATGAATTCTTTATTCATAAAACCATGTTTGAAAGAGAAATAGGCATGAGAGTGGAGGTAAGGTGGGGGAGCTAGTGTGGAGGTAAGGTGGAGGTTGGGGGTTCGACTCCGGTCAGACGCGTATTTACCACCTTTGGAGAGGTTTACCCTTTGGGCTCGAACGGACATGTTGGGCCTGGCACCCAGCCCTTATTAGGCCTGGTAAATCGATACCGGTCAAAAAAAAAAAAAAAAAAAAAAATGAGAGTGCCATGCTTTCGGCTGACATCTCACACCAACTCCAAACTTTCATGTTGCCTTGGAACCTGATGGGTATACCCACAAAGTCAACATTTGCAGTATTATTAAAATCTTTTATGTACCAATCATTTACTATATGTTTTTTTGAGAAAGGGCGAAATTATATAAAACTCAAGCAAGGCGCTCAAGCGAACAGTACAAATACAAAACAAAGATAAGAAACATAGAAACAAAGTAAAGTTAACCACCTACATCGATAAAAATTATATTTTAAAGCCTCTCCATTTCTCCCAATTAAGCTCCCCGAGGTCGGCTCTATTCTTTATCCATGTGAACGAGATAGCTTTAATGTCCCCGATCAGCTTTGTCACCGAGAATGCTTTTTGTTTGAAAATAATTTCATTTCTCATTTTCCATAAATTCCAGCATGTAGCCGCAACCACTGCATATATCGCCCTTTTCGTATTCTTTTGAGACTTGTAAGAGTTAATAATTTCCAATACTTGAACAACACTTATCATATAGCTCGAAATAGGTAATTTCATCCATTGGAAAATTATGAGCCAAACCTGTTTAGCCATTTCACATGACACCAAGAGATGGTCCGCCGATTCCAACGTGTTGTTACAAAGGATACATTGATTGGACGGCAGATGGAAACGACGGATCATAAGAGCTTCTCGTGTAGCTATCCTGTCCAGCACCACCCGCCATAAGAAGCAGTTTACTTTTTTCGGGATCCAGTGCAGCCAGCACAGAACTTTAGTTTCTTTGATAGTATCAATATGGTCCAGTTCGTTTCTTACTACACTCACCGCGAAACCAGCCACCTTTTCGCTCGACTTCCATAACCAAACGTCTGAATCCCGATTAATCACAACGTTTTGTAGTATTGACAAGCATGCAGCCCACTCTTCAATATTATTAGCATTTGATAAAGGGTTACCGCTCCCCCAAAACCAATCGATAGATTCATGATTCATAATGTATCTATCAGAAACCAAACATCTTTTATCACTTTCCAAATCATAAAGATCTGGGAACATCTCCCTAAGTGTACTGTTTCCAGCCCACGAATCTAACCAAAATAATGCTTTATTGCCATTACCCAGCTTCAGAATCAATCTTTCTTTTACATTGATCGATTGAATTTGAGATTTGCGTCCCAAATTAACTATTGACTTCCAAACACCACCAATCGAGCTTTTTAACGGTATGTAAGAGTGGCACCTTGAATCACCATGAATAGCCGTAATAGATCTGGCCCATAAAGAGGCAGGCTCATTCTTGAAACGAACTAACCATTTAATCATTAATGCTTTATTAGATGTCGCCAAACTCCCGACACCCAATCCCCCTTTATTTTTTGGAGCAACCACTTTAAACCATGGAACCCAATTGACTTTATTCTTATCCGTACAACCCCCCCCCCCCCCCCACAAGAACTTCCTACGAATCTTTTCCAGTTGTTTTAACACCTGTGAGGGTGCGCTAAACAATGATAGAAAATAAGTTGGAAGGTTACCTAGTACCGCTTCAATGAGTGTTAACCTACCGCCAAACGACAGCGTTCGAGCTTTCCATGAAGTAAGTTTTTCTTCGAATCTCTTGACAATGGGTTTCCAATTTTTTATCAGCCCCATATTTGCACCCACTGGAAGGCCAAGATACGTGAATGGAAGCAAACCTGCTGTACACTGAAGAATAGAAGCTTTATCCAAAATGTTTTCCTCAGATACACCCACACCAAAGAGCTGACTTTTGTTAAAATTGACTTTTAGACCCGAAGCCAGGTTAAAACATCTTAGAATTCTTGACAAATTTTGGAAATTCGAGTCACTCCATTCCCCAACAAACAAAACATCATCCGCATAAAATAGATGTGAGATAGTGGGCCCGTTGTTTGGCAACTTGCATCCTTTAAAAAAGCCCTGATCGATAGCCGAAGCCGTTGCCACATTGAGTGCTTCCATAGCCAAAATAAAAAGCAAAGGAGATAGAGGGTCTCCTTGACGAACGCCCCGCTCTATACTGAATTCTTTAGAAGGTGCACCATTTACCAATATAGAAGATCTAGAGGATGACAGGATACCGTTGATCCATTTACGCCATAAAACCGGAAAACCCATTTGAGAAAGTGACGAGTCCAGGAATTTCCAGCTGATTGAATCAAACGCCTTTTCGAAATCAACTTTGAACAACATCATCTTATTCTTCGATTTCTTATGCCAAGAAATTAGTTCGTTTATTATCAACGGTCCTTCTAAAATACTTCGCCCCTCAATGTAAGCCGTTTGGGTATCACTTACCAAACTCCCGATCACCTTTTTGAGTCTTTTGGCAAGTAGTTTAGAGATCAACTTCGAGATGCAACCAATCAGGTTGATTGGCCTAAATTCGCCGATTAATTGTGGATTTGAAGATTTTGGAATCAACGTTATAAAGCTGGAGTTGCATCCTCTATTTAGCTTGCCGTGCACGTAGAAAAAATCAAAAAGCTTAACGAAATCGTCCTCCAGAATATTCCAGAAGTGTTTTATGAAACTGAAAGAAAAACCATCCGGACCCGGGGCCTTGTCACTACCACAGTCCCAAACCGCCTCTTTTATCTCTTCTTTAGAAAAACGTTTGATTAACGTGGCTGATTGTTCCAAAGAAAGAGCCTTGAAACCATTGTTGATAAAGCTAGGCCTGTTATGGTTCTCTTCCTTAAATAATTGCTCATAGTAGTTTTTAATTTCATCTTTAAGCGAATCTGGCTCAGACACCCAAATATTGTTAAAACACAAACCATTAATTCTGTTATTCTTCTGATGGCATTTAAGGATACCATGGAAGAAAGATGTGTTCTCGTCCCCATCCGTAATCCATTTGACTTTCGCCCTTTGCCTAAGATCTTCAAGATTATTATCTTCTAATTCAGCCAACGATTTAGCACAACTTTCCCTTTCCAGCAACTCTTCATCCGTTAGTGACTCTGATTCGGCTTTGAGATCCAACGTTTCTATTTTTTTAGACAACAACTGTATGTTATGGCTATCACTTAATTTTAACTTTTTTGCCCAGGGTTTGATCGCCATTTTAACGGCCTTCAAACGCTGCATTACCAATTTATCTGGTGGGAGGGAGATCCGGACACTATTGTAGGAGTCTGCCACAATGTTATGCAAACTATCTTCGTTCAGCCAAGAGTTAAAAAATCGGAACGGTGGATTTCCGAAGTTAACATTCGAGCATTTTAGCAATAGGGGACGATGGTCGGATCTATATCTTGGTAAACCCGTCAAAGTTGCCGTCGGCCAATTTGCTAGAAACGAATTGCAAACCAGGACCCTGTCTATCTTGCTAAACCTTTTACCATCATCAGATCTATGCGTGTAAGAACAGCCCAACATCGCGTATTCAGACAAATCTTTCGAGCGAATGAACTGATTAAAAGATTCAGCAGCCTGAGGATTGAATTTAGAATTTTTTCTTTCTCTAGGTTCACGAACACAATTGAAATCTCCCATAATGATCCATGAGCCATCAAACAAACTCATAAGATTGGATAATTCCACCCACAGTTCTTTTTTGAGATTATTGTCATGTGGCGCATAAACATTTACTATGTTCAGCTCACCCCCTCCATTTTTTAGCTCCCCAATCATAGCTAAATAATACCTCTTTGAAATAGATTGTTTTTTAAAATAAAAAAGAGGGTCCCAAATGTTTAACAACCCACCAGACCTCCCAGTAGCGTCTACCGACTCCGACTCAAAAAGCGAATTGCCCCAAAAAGAATTTACCTGTAACTTCGCTGACTCCAAGAACTGTGTTTCCTGAATTGCAATAAATTGTATATTATTCCGCCATTTTAGTTCCTTTATATGTTGAGCTTTCAAGGAATCTCCAGCCCCTCTAATGTTTGCTGACAAGAAATTCATTTCTGAAAATTTGACTCCTCCAACATAATCTGCTTCCTTAAAGCAGCTTCATTGCCTTCTAGATTAAAACCCAGACATTCACCAACTTCCTTAGTATGATTCGCTTCCAAATCCACCTCCTTGTTGCTATGACTCGCACTTGATTCCGATACAGAAGACGAATTAACCATCGCCGAATTAGAGACCGATACTCTTGACTTCTGTTTAGAACTTTCGCCATTTCTATTTGCCCACACCGTATCCTTCATCTTCATTGAAGGAAACTTGAATTTTGCTTTTTTGGTATTACCAGCGCGAGATGTGGAAGAAATCGAGGGGTTAGATGTCATCGATGGTGGAACAGGTGGGTTATTAAGGTCAAGTGGAATAACCTTATCCTTAACTTGTTGGAGCAATTCTCTTAAATTAAAAGGATCCGGGGACAATTGATTGTCATCAATTACTGGATTAGGCTGCCCCATATTATTTTCTCTTGAAGGCCCATTAGGAGAAGTATCCACTACTTCGATCTCTTCATCAAATAATTTATTCAGCCCAATTCCTGATTCTTTGACCCACAAGTCCATTGGTTTGTCACGTGGTGGGGGTGGTGGGGTATCATATGGGTCCCAGTCAGAATCCTTGGTTTTGGAATTGGAATCGTCACCCAAAAAGGAATTTTGTTTCCCAGAGATAGAATTAATAGGAGAGATTATAGGAGCCGCCATCTTGGGAGTTGATGGATTTTGATTATCTCCCATCTTTTGATTATTATCCTTAGTTCCAAGATCTACATTGTTCAAGGCAGACCCTTCGACACCCGAGGCTTGATTTGAATCTGACTGTACGTCTACCATGTTGAATACTGAAACTTTACGGTCATCGGACATGGACGTAAAGACAGGAACTCCGACATCAATATCTTCAGTTATCAGAACCTCGTGTGGGTGTCCAAGCCAATCTATTGTTAACTTACTATTGATTCGAGCTACATTATCCGTTATAATTCCCACCGTACTCACCGATAAATCCAGGTCTTCGTCGTTTGCCGATGAAGGTAAAATCACCTTTCCCAATAACCCCCCGATTTGATCAAATATAGACGGACCCCAGAACTGAATCGGGACACCTCTTATTGATAGTTTAGCTAATCTTTGAAACGGTAAATGGCGACCGTCCCAGACATGCAACATGTTAAACCACTTCTCCCAGCACTCTTTCTTTTGTTCCAAAAAATTCAAAGCTTCTGTTTTATTTGAAAAAGTTAACAGAACCCTTAAACCACCCATGTATCTAATAATGAGTCCATCCAAACCATCTACATCAAGAAGTATATGAATATGTTTAAGGTCAAAAGGATTCTTTATTTCTGCTACCAGAGAGTTGTTCCTCCATCTTTTTGAAGTTTCACTTTCAACCACCGATATGTTTAACTCCCTCTCTGGTACCTTAGTTTGTTTAATACCTGTAATGACTTCTGCGTAAGATCTACCATCATTTGCATGTGCCTGGCCCGTATTTGGATTGTTTCCTCCATTAGCTTGAAACAGATTCGTATTAGGTTTGATTGTCATGCCACCTTGATTTTCATGTCTGTAACCACCCACCTGCACTTCTTTATAAAGAGTGCGCTTGTTATTTTGTCTGTCAATTTCCTTAGCAAACTTGGCTGGTTTAACAAATAATTTTTTGTAATCGATTCTTGCAGAGCTTAGAATTCCTGCCATGTGTTGAGCCTCTCTTACACCTTCGAATCTCACAAAACCAAAAGTATTTCCTTTTTTGTCTTTTTTCCTTGGAACATACGCATCTGTCATTGTACCAAAACCCGCAAACACATCCCATAGTAGAAAACTCGAACAATCAGCCGGTAGGTTTCCAATGTAAAAGGAAGTTTCCTTTCTTTGTGGGGTTCTGTTCGACTTGACCCCGTCAATAAGTCTCTTTCCTTTGTATTTGGCCACCCGCCATGTTTCCTCCTGTCTGCTATCATAATTCCAATCGTGATCGTACCTATCCATTTCGGAGTAATGTCACAAACTGGGAACACAATCCTTCCGGCGAATGGAAACAAAGAAATCTCAAGATATAATGGGAGGTCACGTCAGAGACACAACCAGTATGTGCTTCAGGTCAGACCTCACACGATATTCCGAGAAGACTTTTTTCGTCGAGCCTTCAGCGATTTATTCCCAAAACTAACTTTTTTTTTTGATATCAAGAAAGACCAGTCCCGGACACGGGCGAATGGAAGAGTCCAAAAATCAGATTAGGGTGAAAGGTCCAGCCACTAATCGGCGACCTCGAACACTAATCCGAGTAATCTCCTCTCCGTCGAGCCCCCCAGCGACGGTCAGAGACCTTTCGTTTTCTCCGGCGTTGAGAGAGAGCTAGAGAGAGAAATACACTCAATAACAACAGTATATTTGAAATAAGAAAAGGGGTTTGCTCACCATTTGGATGCAGAGTGTAGGCAGCGATCGGTGAGGCGGTGGATGGCGGATCTACAACTAGATTAGATGGGGATGGCGATCGGTTAGGCGGTATTTACTATATGTGAATGTTATAGTGTGAAATTGTGAATGACATGTTCTATTTGTTTTCTTTATCCTCATATGGTGGTCAACGAGTAAAAGGAGTAGGATAGTCAATTGTTGAACTATCACATCCTTGGGACCTTGGGTGCATGCTAGTCATATTTTTTTTTTTTTTAAATATTTCCACCATACACACTCCAAATTTTCATGCAACATAATCATTACCAAGAAACTCCTTCATTCGGTTTTGCAAGAACCGAATTTCTAGTCCCTGTGTCCATTCCTTTCTTTTAGTTTGAAATTCTCAAAAGTTCTAGTTAAAACCCAAGTTTAGTAGTTACCCATCCTAAACCCACTACATTCCACTATATATACCCACCCATATCCATATTTACATCTTTAGAACTTTCAAGAAATCCACCAATTTCAAGTCTTTAAGCATTAAGATTTTAAAGTGTATTTAAACACCACAAAATCAAGGTCATCAAGGATTCGAGCTCAAGATTTAGTCTTTTTTTTTCCGCTCACCTTCTCCTTGCTTGCGTGTGGTATGGATACCATTCTAACCCTTTCTTGTGCTTAAAATTTTTATAAAAGTGCATGTTAGTTCACCTAAGTGTGAGATGTTTTCAAAAAGAGTTTTTAAATTAGTAAACTAAAAACTTGATAGACTTTCTTTGTGATAAAGATCTACGTACATAGTTTGTTTTGGTTTCAAGAATCACATGTTACTAGTCTAAAAACAAGTAAATGTAATATGTATAAAGAAGTTTAAGAATTGAGTGTTTTTAGTTCTAATCACTTAAGTATTTTATTTGCATGATCTTTGAGGATGAAAAATGTGTATGTGTTGTTATACAGAATTTAGGATTTTAAAGTTTAGTGTTTTGGGTATAAGAAAATGCTTATGTTATGATGTTGGAAAATTGATGATCAGAGGATCGTTAAATTTATAACAAGGCTTTACAAGAGGATTTTAGTAGTAAAAATCACATGTCTTTATATTTTATATAAAGAGGTGGTGCTTTATAAAAAGAGATGGTATAGGTAAAACCAAGACTAAAATATATTTTTAGTGGAATAATGACAAGTGTATTCATATTTTGTATAAACATGTATACTTAATGGGTGTTAGACGTTTTTTTTTTTTTGGAATGCATGTTTATGGACTAAAAACATGTATCTTGGGACATGCCATATACATGGTGGTATTTTCGATGAACAATTTGGTTTTTCGGGAAATAATATAAAAATATATTATTTTCACCATGACATTCGAATTTTAATAAATATATATTTATTTGAAAATAAATATTGATACATAGTAGATTTTCACATCTATGACAAATGTGGATCATTTTCTAGAAAATAAATACACATTATCTATATCTATACTACTTTAATAAGCATATAGGAAGGGCAAGAATGGTCATTTGCCATTGTACAACCATTTGAAGCCCATTGTACAAGCATTTAAGCACAAAGTGTTGAAAACTTCTTTTCAACACATGCTGTATAGCCGGATGGATCTTACCCGGATCAACTTGACCCGTTTTACTTTGATGGATCCAATATAAACTTTCTATCACTCTATCTAAACCACAAAATACGTTTCTTCCATCCAGACGCTCCACCTTTCTCTACAAACCCTAACCCTAACCTTCATTTCATCCACCGCTCCTCCATCGAACCGGTCGTCGACATCACCGTCTTCTCCCCTTCTCCACTCCAACAGTCGCTTCATGGCTTCTTTCCCGGTGGCTTCAAGATCGGACACTATCTCAGCAGATTCGACACCAGATCCGACACCAGATCGATTTCTATGGCTTCTTTCCCGGTGGCTTCAAGATCCGACACTATCTTAGTAGATCCGACACCAGATCTACTGGTTTAATTGTAGGGTACCTTTCTTTTTACCATATCTTCTTATTTTATTTTATTTTTTTTTGTTATTTGAATCTAATCTGGGTAATGTTTCAGATCTTCCGTTTGGTTGTGGGTTCGTCAACGATGGTGCTTGTGGGTGGAAGATCTGGCCCGATCTATGTTCTTTGTAAGTAGATTTCTAGGTTTATTTACAAGATTTCTTGATTTTTGTTTTATTCTGGGTAATGTTTCAAGTCTAGGGTTTATTTACAAGATTTCTTGATTTTTGTTTAAATTTATAGGCTTTTTTTATGTGTTTTGTGTTTTTTTTAGGGAGATTTCGTTTGGTTTTCGGTTTCTTTGACTGTGGTTTTTTTGCTAGGGTTTCGAACAGTGCGAGGTAGACATTATATGTAAGATATAAAGCAAATCTGATGGTTTTTGTGGTGGTGGTTTACAGATCTGGTGGTAGCTGGCTGTTGTAAATTTGAATGAAGATGCGGTAGACATTAGGGGTTTACATGTCCTCATATGCATTCTATTAGTATGTTTTCATTTACATTCATTCATATTATTATACAATATGTAATTAATTAATGCAACTAAAACTAAGCCTTCTCTTGAGCAGACCAAACATGTTGTCGTATCAATGATTGTTCTTCAATGTTTTGGTTGTGTTGGTTCATATTTGGTAGCTATCTCGGTGCCGTTTTACTGGTAATTAACCATATCTTTGATCTGTCTACAGGTTCTACACCAGCTTATTTTTACACATATATTGTATGATTTCTACAACTATGATGCCAGAGACACAAAATTCAGTCAACTTTTTTCAAATTTTACACAGGTTTCAGTCAACTTTTTTCAAAGTTTACACAGGTTAACTTCTTTTTGCCTTTTTATTATGAGTAAAATGTTTTTTGTTTAGATCTGATATAATGTCTCTAATTAAATTAAGGTTTTATGTTATTTTGTTAATTTGAATGTGTATTCAGCAGTTGTATAATAATGTGTAGCTTAGTGACTCACAGTTAAGAAGTTACTTATGGTGCACATTCGTAATTAAATATTTAATAAACATGCAGGGTATGTTGCAGTGTATTCAGATGTTTTTCTTGCTGCACTAACGTTGATTCCTTATGAGTTTGTCGTGTTTGAGGATGGTCACAAGAACCTGAGCTACACCGAGCTTGTAAATACGATATTTGTATTTTATGATATGTCTCAAATATGATATATGTTCAATTTATGCAGGTCTTTGATGTTGCTGTTGGTGATATTTTAATCATCACTAACCGTACCAAGGTTGTTGACTTCACACAGCCTTATATAGAATCAGGTTGAGTTCTAACATGGTTGAGTTCTAACACAGCCTTCAGTCACATTCTAACATGGTGTTCTTTGAAAAAGTGTGAAGCATTTTGTTCTTTACAAAAAGCCATCATACTCAAAGGCGATTCATGATGTCAAGGGAGTTCTGAGAAGGTTGAAGTTCCGAGACGGAAACGACGACTGCTCTTGGATCTTCTTTCGGTACTTCTGTTAGCTGATTATGGTCGCTTTCGCACCTGATCCGTCGCGTTTATTGTTGTTTCGAATAAGGTAGGTTCATGTTGTAGTCCGTTTGTTTTAAAAGTGTATGGACATGTTTGCTGAATTCGGTTCGGTTTTAAAACCGGTTTTAACTGGTTTTTTAAATCAGTTCGGTTTTTGAAGGGGTGCAAATGTCGTGAAGAAGAACCGTGCTATAACCACCAGGTCTGGTTGAGCCCGAACCGGTTTTCAAAACATTGGTTTCAATATTTTTTTCCGGTTTCGATCCGAGAACCAATTTTTTTTACATGTCTAGCTACATTTAGCTTTTCACTTTAGATTTGTTTATTTGTAAACCGCTTTGTGTCCGTTTTCTTAATCTATAGTTTTCTTTTTAAACACCGGTCAAGTTAGTTTGGATGGCCCTCAAACCTCTTTTTTGTCCATTCTTTGATTTATATGATTGTTAAATTTATGTTATATAATAATATAACTTAATTTGTAATAAACCACTTTAGGAGGTTGTATGTATCAGATGGTTTTGATGTTTAGGGGAGTTTCAGTTGGTTTTGATGTTTCTTTTGCTCTAACCGGTTTCAGTTGTAATCTAACCATTCATTTTGCTTTTACAATTGTCAACTACTAAACCTGTCAAGTGTCATATACTAGCCCTTTTACTGTTTCCTTTACCTTTTACTGTTTGTCCTTTTCACTGCAGAGTTGTTTTAACAGCTGTAATACATGGTCAAGCATTGGAACTCTACAACTTTTCCCATGCTTTTTGATATTGGAACCTGACATCTCCTACAACACTCTCAACTATCTTGGTATTATATATTCGTGTGAAGTTTCAAACACTCAACAGTAGATAAAGATTGTTCAGTTCTGATGTAATGTTTTCTTATTATTTATTTACAATATATCGTTGTCAGTTTGACACCAATCGGTAACTGTTTTAAACTTTGTTTCAGTTTCAGGCATTAATAGTTGGATAATCAGGTGTGGGAACATGGTGGTTTTGTAGACACAAGTAACCTTCCAATTAGCAGTACAAGCCAGCCAGTGGACTCCATGGTGTTCAGGTAAAAACATTATAGGTCTTTAATGCTTTGTTTATACATGGGAAAGTTTACATCTTACAGTAGGAGTTTGAATGTGTAAAACATCATATGTTAAAAAAAAACCATTACTAAATTTCATTAAATTTTGGGAATAGTTCAAACTTTAAGTGAATAATTTGAAATTATTCTTAAAATCTAGCGAGTTTGTAGCAAAAAGTATTGTTTTAACTTTTAACGCGTCTATATTTATCGAATAAAGGGGTATTTATGGTTCAAAGATAACTGACGTGACCCAGTATTTTAACTTTTTTTGCCGCACAGGATGTGTTAACAAAACCATGTTATTACAGGAATTCATATTTTAAGTTTTGTATTAGTTTTGGGAAATAGTTTTGTATTTCATCTCCATTTAGCATCATATGAAGTTGATATGTTTTGTATTTTCTTCTTGTAGTTTGATTACTTTCTTTTTCAAATTATCAAGTTAACTTTCTGTTAACCATCTATTGTTATTTTACTTGGTTATGATTCTGACTTAACCGACCCGTTTATGTTTGAATGACCACAATATTGACTTGACTGATGGTTTTTGTAATTTTATATGAAGGTGATAAGTCAAAAAATGGCTATTTCAAAAAGTTGGAGAATGCTAAAGAGAGGTTGCATCTTTTCAAGGCATACAAGATACAGGTTATTGGCGGGCTGTCTCCAATTAAAAGTTATAAAAAAACATTATCATGAGAGATCCTTAGAAACAAATCAACAAATCGTTGTAATTATTGTTACAAATTTATAACGTTTATTTTTTATCGAGTAATGTTTATCGTTGTAATTTTGTTAACAAATTTATGATGTTCATCATATTGCACTTCGTATTTGTATCGATTAATGATTTATGGTTAAAGCATTATGTTTGATTTGACGAAAAGATTAATAAACTAACAGCTAAAAAAAATTAATAAAAGTATATCACTAAAGAATCGATAAATTAATAGTAAAACAAGTGCCAACATATCACGAAAATCAAACCAGTGGCTACGTTTTGAAAATATTAATCATAGTTAAAAGCATCAACAGTCTGGTCAGTCGCTACGTTTTGAAGATTATTAAATCGACAAGCCAAATGTTTGAAGAAAGAAAATGACCGCGAAACCAAACCGAAGATTGGTTTTGGCGGTTTTACGATTTGAAACTAAACCGTGATCACCCCTACAATATATCACGAAACGACTGATAAACTAACGGTAAACGAGTATCCTATTGTAAATCGCCTCCGCCACCGCATCACGCGGGTAGAAAGCTAGTTTTGTATAAATATATATTTATTAAACAGATGAGGCGTGTGTCCACATGGGTTTTCAAACGAGGTTACGGGATGAGATCCCGACATTAGTGGAACTTATATAGTTACTTTATGTGTATATATATGTATTGTGCGTAAATATATTTAATGGTAACATATATAATGATCATCAATGGGTCGTTAAGTTGTACGTTTTCTTTTTCTTAAATGAAAACATCTCATTCGATCTAAGCAAGTTTGGTGAACGACTTGCCAAGTGGACTCATGGTTACACCTAAGTGCCTTATATGATTTAGGACACTTGTAGGTTGGCTTCTTTTTCGGACATCTTAGTTATTGGCTAGCATTTGCATGGCGTTCCAGGTGAGTTCATAACCCCCACTTTTTACGGTTTTACATTTTTATAAATGTTTTCGGGGGTGGAAAGACATGTAAGTTTTTGCAAAAGAAAACACTATTTCGATGAACGAAAACACATATTTATAAACCATGTTGCAAATGAATTTCAACGAACTAGAAAGGTTTACGAAAGGTTTATACTAAACATACTGGTTTTACAAAACAAACGCGTATTTTCGCAAAAGTGCATGATTTTCATAACTAGTGACGGGAAGGTCCTAGTGACAACAACGGGACTGGGTTGGTCTGCGTACGGACAACGAGACAACCCAATGGGTTTATGTCCCCCTTTTCTTTTGAATATACATGATAACTAGGGTATGGTTAAGCTATGGAATTAATTCTCGGATCACGTGCGAATAGGCGCTAACTTAGGCACCATTAATCCTTTTAAGGACCACGGAATACGGGGTAGATCTATCGGGTACGGGCGAGCCCCACTCACGGCCCTTGTGCGGCCACTTAGAGTGCTTTTGTGTCCCTGTCGAAGTGAATCGACACTTAAATCGTCTACCGGGTTGAGTGCTTCCTATTTCGGCACACATATTAATGTCCTAGCTACACATTACTGATCATTAAGTTCATAGACGCTTACATACCAGCTTTCGATACTTAAATTTTCAAATGTTTTTAAGATTCATTTGATAAAAACTCACAAATACATAGATTTACGAACTTTGGTAACGTTTTTCAACTTATGTACAAGTAAGAGGACGTGTTGGTCCTGCTTACAAAGACTCTTTTTGGCTCGGCCTATTCTCTCTCATGCAATGCACAAAGACTCTCGTGGGCTAGACTCACAATTTTCATATAACTTGCCGAGAAAATGATTTCACTGAATTTTCTCCACAACTTTTAAACCGGTAAACAAAAGATTTGTTTAAAATCTTTTTTTTTTCAAAACAAACTATGAACTCGCTCAACTTTATGTTGATTTTTTGCATGTTCTTTCTCAGGTTGCATTTTCAAAACTATGGAACGGTTGGAATAGGAGAACCCATGGGAATTCGAGTACTTAGCGGCGTTCATTTATAGAAGTCTTAGCTCAAACACTTCCGATGTGCAATGAAGCTACCAGTCCAGTCACGCCAGCTTTGATATTTCGGGGTGTGACAGATTGGTATCAGAGCTATAGGTTTCAGCGAAGTAGGTTTCTGTAGAGATACCTAGGCTTTAACCTCACTATCCTCTGCGAACTTAGATATCAAGACTTGAACACATACAGAACGCCTAGGACTCGAATATGGGTTCCAACCGTTGCCACGAACAATGAGTCAACTATTTTGATTTTAAACATGCACAAGAGTTGTGTTTGATACACGAGACACGGAACAATTACATACGGTAAGCAAAACCTTGAGAGTTTTGATAACATGCATCTAGGACCTTTGGAGAACTTATGTCAAAATCCATTAAAGGTCATTACGTAGGAACTGTGACA